>PISX010007260.1:0-90478 GCA_004024625.1 Mellivora capensis | reverse complement strand
AGAGGAGAAGGGAGTTGAGGGAAATTGGGGGGGAGATGAACCATGAGAGACTATGGACTCTGAAAAACAACCTGAGGGTTTTGAAGGGGCGGGGGGTGGGAGGTTGGGGGAGCCAGGTGGTGGGTATTATGGAGGGCACGCATTGCATGGAGCACTGGGTGTGGTGTAAAACTATGAACTCTGTTACGCTGAAAAGAAAAAAAATATATGTTAAAATACATGAAAATATTTTTTCACCTTTCTCAGATAATCTCAAGTTCCTCCTCCGCTCCTCCTATCGACTCCTGACTATAGGAAGACATATCTACAGTGGAAAGGAATTGAGCATGTTCTTTTCCTTCCAGCAGGAGGTTAGCAACTTCCACAATCTTCTATAGGTAACACAGAAGACTTTCCATGTCCAGAACCACTAACTCTACATCCACAGCAAATGATTCAGCATTCCCCAAACACCACATGCTCTCACACCTAAATTTGACAACAAAACCCAATGACTTGGGGCTTATTATCCTTCCATCTGTAAGTTTAAGAACCTGGGTCTCAGAGTAATTAATAAGCTCACAAAATATCTTTTTTTTTTTTAAACCATCATTCACTATGTATCTTAGATCTAGTAAGCTGCCATAAATTAATATTCATTACAGGAAGCAGATGGAAAATGGGCAAGCGTTTGAAAATTCTCACCATGTGATTTTAAAGTATAATTTAATCATACATTTGGGGTGTCAAGGAATATTTAGTTTATGTCTTTCACATTCAAATGAGGGAACTGAACATAATCATTTATTCTATTCATTCATTCAATTATTCAACTAAGAAAAATATTGATAGAAATCACATCAATGGCTAACATTTATTTATTTATTGCTCACAGTATGTCAGGCACTGGTTTGAGAATTTTATATGTATTAACTCACTGAAATAATTTTTGAGTACCTAACAGGTACCAAGTGCTGTTGAGGCTGGGAAGAAAGTGGGTAATACAGAGTTTATCCTATCTTCCTAGAGATGGTATTTTAGTGGAATAGACAGATAATGAACATGCAAGCAAAGAATAAGATCAGAGATCTTTTTAAGTGTACTGACAGAATTAAATGGTTATGATACAGAGACTAACTGAAGCTGGTTACTTTAGTTAAGATTGTCAAAATAGTCCTCTCTGAGCTCCCGCACAAAATCGGTCAGCCCTGTGTAGAGAGAATCCTAAGTGCAAATGTGAGATAAATTACTAGGAGCCAGGTTAGTCATTCTCATTGTCCCTGGTTACACGTTTGAGTCTTAGGTCAGATTTAATAGGGAGATATTGAAGAGTTTTAAGGAGGAAAATGAAGTGATATCATTTACATTTTGGAGCAACCACTCTTAGTATATGTGGGAAATGGGCTGGGGAGGGAAAAGCTTGAAATCCCAGGAGACCAATTAGAAGCCTATGTGGTGATTCAGCTTACGGATAACTCCACTTTGGGCCAATGTGAAGGCTGTGAAAAGGAAAATAAGGCAGAAACTGACTATATTTTGAAACTGAATTAATGGATTTGGAAATAAAAGTGTGTGGGATGAGGAAGAGCAAGAGAAATATTAAGCTGATTCCCATGATTTTTGCCTTAGCAACTCAAATGCAGGGGTGAAGGCTAGGAGAGAATCAGGTAGAATGGGCAATGAGAGCTCTCTTTTGAAGATATTCTCTCTGAGGTCTCTTTAGACATGCAAATGGAAAAGCCAAAGAAGCATTTACATGTATGGGCTTGGAGCTCAGGAAAGAGTAAAAAGCCTAACCTAATGGTTTGGAATCATTAATGCATAGACATCAATGTAATCCAGGGGGATGAAGAAATCACCTGAGGAAAGAATGTGACAAAGATACATGGGGTGGATTCCAGGACAAAATGCAAAGGCACATCTACATTTAGTGGTCATGTGGGGAAAGACCAAGTAAAGAGTAAATAAAGTGTCTGACTAGAGACCAGGGAGTAATCAACAAGGTGGACAGACTGAAAGGTTAGTGTGGGGTTGCAGAATCCCTGGAAGGAGAGATCTTCGGGGAGAGTGTGGCCAAGGGCAGGAGGCAGGGGACCTGGAAGCACATTAAGTTTATCATGAAAAGAATCTGTGTAGTTTTGGATTTGAAAATAGAGTGGAATTGATTAAAAAGGAAATTGGAATTGAGAACATGCAGACAGAGTACATGCAAATTCACTGGAGAAATTTTGTTGTGAAAGGGAACTGAGAGATTGGATCAGACTTGGGGTGACATAATGTGTATGTGTGTATTATGTACTTAGATACACAACTATCATCATTGTTATTACCCACATATAACAGACTTGAACATGTTCCTGCAGGAACAGGCCTTAACCATCATTAACAAATTGAAAGACTTGTGCTATGAGTGAAAGGAGTTAAATCGCATATTTTTGAAAAGATAACAGAGATTTTGAGCCAAGAGTATGTGTTTTAAGTTAAAGAGGAAATATAAGTGAGACGAGAGTACAAGTCTCCTGATTTGTAGAAGGAAATACATTATACCGGAAAGAGCATCGGCCTTGAGATCAGTTAAAACCTTACTTGCCATTTATTATCTCTGACACTTGAGAAGTTAATTGATTTCTCTTAATTTCAGTGTCTTTCCTATAAAAGGAGGAGAATAACACAGACCTAATAAAATATAAGGAGATGTTTTCACAATACTTCTACCCCTCTGCCTGTGGCAGGGTAATTATGATATGATTATGATACCCTGTGGCAGGGTAATTATGATATGATTACGAAGGAATGTCTCTACTTTGAAAATTTCATGGTTCCTCTGTATTTCACATAGTGCGTATCCCAGCAGAGGCTCAACATTCTTGAAATGATGTCAACGTGGTAAATATTACATCCCATATTTTCCTTCTTTTCCTTTTGGACTCTAATGTAAGAAAGATGTTAGGGTTCCAAGCCAAAGGTCAAGAAAGAATTCTTGAGACTTAGGTGTGAAAAGTGGTTTTATTACAGCAGGGGGACAGGACCCATGGATAGAAAGAGCTGCAGTGTGGTCATGAGGAGTGGCCCATTATATACTTTCAAGCTGGGAGGGGGGTTAAGGATAGCATAAGCCTCCCAGGCATTTTGGAAATGTTTCCAGGATGGGGGGGGGGGCGCTATCTACTGTTGAGAAAGGTCATTTATTTTTTAGTAAACCCTCAGGCAAGAGACCCTTCAGATGTGATTATGGGTGGGTCATAATGTTTGGAGGATGATTGTCAACATGTATCTTCGGGGAGGGGAGAGTAGAGATAAAGGAAGTTTCCAAAGTAATTTTATATGTTACAGTAGACTTACAGGGTCCTGGGGGTTGGACTAAGATTGCTTATTCCTTTAGCAAAGTATTAATGTCAAGGCAGCTGAGTTCCTAGAGGAATGTGACTCTGCCTGTTCCAAGGACTTGTCAATGGATAGTATGAAATTTAATGATTTTTTCTTCTGCCTTTGTTTCCCAAATCAGGCTCTATTTTCTATGCAGACAGCTTCATATAAAAATGGCATTTGTAATTAAACTTGCAATTATTTTACAACTTATTGCCCGTGCTCAAAGCTCCTGGATGACGTCTTTTAATTCCTGTGTTTGTTAGCATATAGAGTTGGATGAATTAATAAACAACACAAATAAAAATAAAAGAGAGGTTCTCACTATGCTCCTCCATTGTTTAAATATTGAACAGACTTCCCATTAATTTTGAATACCTTGATAAACTGTCACTGACCTACTGTGATTTGGCTTGTGCCGTCCTTTCCAGATTTCTGTCCCATTTGCTCTCTGCCTCATCCCAAAGACCCTTGGTTTCAGTTTTGCTCAGCCGTTACTGTTCAATAAAACATGCATTTCATGCATCTTTGAGGTCTTTTCACATGTGATTGCTTGTGCCAAAATGTCCTTTGACTCCTCTGCTTGTTTAGCTAGAGTTCGCTATCATTCAAAACGGGGTAAGAATCACTTACTCTGTAAGATTGAAATCCTGGTCAGATCTTTAAAATTAGACCTGGGGCCAAGGGGAGAAGTAGGATGACAAGCTGACTACAAAGAATAGTGAGGGGATTTGGGAGGATAATGGAATTAGTTTTATCTTGATTTTGGTAGTATTTATACAATTCCATGCATTTGTCAGATCTCCTAGGACTATATAATGAAAAGGGTAAAATTTATAGTATGTAAATCATACTTCAGTAGACCTGTATGAAAAAGCCCATTTGTGAAGTTTTCAGGTCCTGTGTGAATTACAAAGATAGTTTCTGCATCCTAACTTTATGGGGCAGAAGAAATCATTTCCTCAATCCCTTTTCCCCCAGTTTGACGTGGGCTTTACAGATTGTCTCATTTTTCTTATAAGAGAGGATGGACCTTCTTTTCACTACGTCTGTATCTTTGGGGTAAATATCCAGTAGTGCAAATGCAGGGTCATAGGGTGGAGATTCCTTAAATAATTAAAAATAGAGCTACCCTATGACCCTAGGCCTGGTTCAAAAGCGAAACCTCCCCAAAGAGAAGACATTCCAGGTCTCTCAAGGGTACAAAGGACAAGGGAGGGAGAAAAATTAAAAAAGGAAAGAAATGAATAGAAAAGGAATTTGGGTAATTAGAAATTGCACATTGAATAGATATTCTCATTTTTCCCTCTCCCAACCAAAATAAACATTACTAAATATCATATCAAAAATTATATTCAAGGAAAAAAGTATTGGCCTTTAAAGGTACAGAGAATGTAAAATGACACAGAAGATGAAAATGGACATTTCTTCATAATATAACTATAAAGAAACTAGAATCCCTTATCCAGCTAAAATTTAAAAAATTTAAAAAAAAATTTTTAAAGATTTTATTACTTATTTGACAGACAGAGATCACAAGTAGGCAGAGACGCAGGCAGAGAAAGAGGGGGAATCAGGCTTCCCGCTGAGCAGAGAGCCCGATGTGGGGGCTCGATCCCAGGACCCTGGAATCATGACCTGAGCCAAAGGCAGAAGCGTTAACCCATTGAGCCACCCAGGTGCCCCTACAAAGATTAAAAAAAAAAAAAAAAAAACATTACAAAATTTGCTGTATTTTCATCTATTGTTAGGAATCAAATCTCTCTACTAGAGATTTTTTCTTCACCAAAATGAAACATTAAAACAAGAAAGAGGAGGGCGTGAGATACTGCAGGGGCTCTAAGATAAATAGAAGCAAAATGAATACCTATAATTCAGGTAAAGGAAATCCCAGGACAGACATGAGGCAATTACTAACTCTAAGAAAAATGAAAAGTTGTACAGAAAGAACATGTAAACATAGAATATCAGATGCCTATACCGAGAAGGATAATTAAATAATTATAATAATAGAGGAAATGAAAGCAGAGACAATGATATAAGCTTGTTGATGTACAAGACAGCAGAAAATACTAGAATCAACAGCCCTAAGAACTGAAAGTGGTTCTTCTGTAAAACAAAACTTAAAGATGAGGTAGAGGGGGCTTTGGAATCCTGTTTTACTTCCCATCATTCTGGTACAATTTGATTTTTGAAACTATGTATATATACTGCATGGCATTTAAAAAATAATTAAAAAAAAAAAACAGTGTGGATGAATATACAAATGAGGTAACAGGAGTTTCCCAATATTTATCACAAATCCATTTCTCCTTCCAGGAGCATGTTAAGGCAGGAACCCCGTGGCAGTATTGACATTCTGTGCCCACACAACTTGCACACAACTAAAAGCATGTGCTCAGATACTTCTGTGTTTTTTAAGTAAATAACGTATGAAAACCTGAATAGTTGGTGGCTGGTTGAGAATCCACAAAATAACAATGAATATCTAAAAACAAGGCCAGTAACTAAGGGGACTGAATAGCCAACAAAGTGACTGACTTGAATCTTCTCACGAAATTACAGCTTTCGGTATCTCCTGGGTTGAGGGCATAAGGCTTCACATCCAGACTGCTTTGAATTCACCAGGGTCCACCTCTCTGTCAAAAAAACAAATGCGCTATTGATGTTTCCTCTGGAAGTGTTGACAAACTTCAGAAGCCATCCACAAATTACCCACCTTCTTTTGTCCTCTATGATTTCATTAATGGAACCATCACACACCTGGTGATGGCTCACCCTCTATCAGTCACCGTTCTTGTCTCTGGCCTTATATTTATAGATTGATCAGAAGTTAGTATACCAGTTAGTACCATTCTAAGATTCCGTTTTAAAGGTTTTTTTTTGTTTTGTTTTGTTTTGTTTTTAGTTTAAGATGATTTTAGGTTCACATGCAGCTGTATGAAATAATATAGCGAGAGTCGATGTACCCTTCATCACATTTCCCCCCATGATAAGACCTTGCGTGACTATAATATCACAACCAAGAAATTGACATTGATACAATCCATTGACTTTATTCAGATTTCACCAGTTTTATATGTACTCATCTGGGTGTCCCTAGATTCCTCTCCTCTCCTCTCCTCTCCTCTCCTCTCCTCTCTTCGCCTCTTCTCTTGTCTGACAATGGCTTGATTCTGTCCATGAAATCATGTCCAACTCTGTGATCCACGTCCCCTCATGAGGTTCCTCAATCAGATCTTTAGCCCTGGGAACTGTTGGGCCAGTAGTTCCAGGAATGCAGGAGGAAAAATAGAAATGACCACCAGGGCCACCATCTTCCAGTCCCCTCCCCCTCTTTCCTTAACCCTAGACTCTCCCGCCAAAAGGGTGTATGCCCAGGTCACGCCTCCATAGGTAACCTGATACCTATGCAGGAAACAGGAGTATCAGGAGCCCTCACCCTATACCTTCCCATCACCAAATATGGATGTGAGCCCATGCCCTGCCTTGGCCCGATAAAAGGCCCCCGCCAACTCCCTCCCAGTGCGACTTCCTTGACTCCCCCTTTCGGAGTCGCAGAACCTCGCCCGAGGGTGCCCACTTCCTCCCTGGGCGACTTTCCTGGCTCCCCTTCTCCTGAGCCCTGAAACTTCGCTGGGGATGCCTTTAATGAATCTTGCCTTTGCTCCCAGCTTGCCTGGTGTTGTGTTTACCTCCCCTGCGAAACCTTACATTTGGTGCTGAAACCAGATCTATAGTAAAGTTGTAGAAGGTTTGTGAAGGGAAATCATTCAGGAGCCCAATGAAAACCCAGCCATGTTTCTTTTCTTTCTTTCTTTCTTTTTTTTTTTTAAATTAATTAATTTATTTATTTCTTTTTATTTCTTTTCAGCGTAACAGAGTTCATAGTTTTTGCACCACACCCAGACCCGGCCATGCTTCTTAACCAGCTTACTGAGGCGCTGACTCAATACACTCGCCTAGACCCGGCCTCTCCGGCAGGGGCGACTGTCTTAGCTGCTCACTTTATTTCTCCATCAGCCGCCCAGCATTAGGAAAAAAATTAAAGAAAGTGGAGGAGGGCCCTCAAACTCCCATTTCTGGTCTGGTGAAAATGTCATTTAAAGTCTTTAACTCCTGAGAGGAGGCAGCAGAACTTAAGCGCCAAGCCAGACTCCAACAGAAGGTCCAGCTGCAGACCCAAGCCCTGGTATCAGCCCTGAGGCTGGCAGGTTCTGGGGTCCACAGAAGGGAGCACCTAACCGCGTTTCAAGTGCGGAGCCAAGGGACACTGGGCCCGTCAATGCCCCAATCCAAAAGCACCTACTAGGCGTGCCCTCAGTGCCTCATGATGGGCCACTGGAAATCAGACTGCCCCAGCCTCGGGGGATTCCCGGCACCTCCACGCTGGGGAAACCGTGAGATGGTAAGTCCTGTCTTCCAACTTCTCGGATTGGAGGACGACTGACGGAGCCCAGACTCGACACCCCTCTCACCCATGCAGAGCCCAGGGTCACACTCCAGGTAGCGGGTAAGTCCATTTCCTTTCTGTTGGACACGGGGGCTACCTATTCCATCCTGCCTTCCTACTCGGGTCCTACTCATCCCTCCCCAGTTGCAGTTATGGGAATTGATGGTACTTCTTCCACTCCAAAGGCCACCCCACCCCTTAGGCACAGCCTGGATGGGTTCCCCTTCTCACACTCCTTCCTCATTATCCCTTCCTGCCCTGTTCCCCTACTAGGCAGGGACATCCTCCACAAACTTCAGGCCACCATTTGTCTCTTCTCCCTCTCCCTCGACTTCTGCTCACGTCATCCTCCCTTTACTCTCCTCTGACTCCTCCTCTATCCCGGACTGTCTCTCCTCTGTGGACCCGCAGGTTTGGGACATCCAGACCTGTAGTAGCAACCCACTGGCGAGGACTTAAGCCCAACATCAACCACCTCTGGCAGCAGGATCTCCTTATCTTCATTAACTCTCCAAGCAACTAGATGTCACCACCCAGGGATGGCAGCCCTGCCTCAGGGCCCTAGTGGCAGCCACTTCTCTTACAAAGGAGGTCTCAAACTTACCTTAGGACAGCCCCTCACGGTCTTCTCCCCCATCAACTGATGGACTTAGTCAGCCACTAATCCTTGGCACAACTCACTCCTTCCCATCTCCAACTCTACCACCTCCTGTTCATAGAAAACCCTCAGGTTACACTCTCTGTCTCCCCTCCCCTAAATCCTGCCACTCTCTTGCCAACACCTTCATCTACCCTCAGTCCTTCCCACTCCTGCCTTCAACTCCTGGAAGAACTCTCTCCCTCCCATCCAGGACTTTCGACCGGCTGCTGCCTGACCCCGATCGCACTCTGTTCATGGATGGGAGCTCCCTCATAGCTCCAGATGGATGGCGACACGTGGCCTATGCAGTGGTCACCCTGGACGCTGTCATAGAAGCAGACCCCCTTCCCATCGGGACTATTTCTCAAAAAGCAGAACTGGTGGCTCTTACCAGGGCCCTTCACTTATCTGAGGGCCAATGGGTCACTATTTATACTGACTCCAAATATGCTTTCCTTATTACCCACACTCCCTCTGTCCTCTGGCGAGAGAGGGGATTTCTCACGACCAAGAGAACCCCCATAGTCAACGGGCCTCTTATTGCCAAACTCCTCAAGGCTCTCAATTACCCTACCGAGGTGGCTATTGTCCACTGCCATGGCCATCAGGCCTCCAAGGACCCCATCTCTTTGGGGAACAAGGCCGACTCTATTGTCCGAAAGATGGCCTTAAACTCTTCCCCAGCCCCTCCTGTTTCTCAACACTCCCCACAGTCCCTCATACACTGATGAGGAGACTCGGGCCCTCAAAACATTAGGTGGCAGGCTGGGTGACAAGGGATGGTATTTTGCCCAGGACAAAATTGCCCTCCTGGACAGCCTAATCCACACCCTCATTACTGACATCCAGCAGTCTCTCCACATCGGTCCAAAGGCCCTGTACCAATTTCTCCAACCTCTCTTTCACCACCCCCTCCTCCAAAAGACCATTAAGGAGGTACACCAGGCCTGCAGAACCTGTTCTGCGGTCAATGCCCAGGGCGGCCTCCGCAGACCTGGACCCACCCACCAACTCCGCGGGCATCAGCCAGGCGAGGAATGGCAACTTGACTTCACTCACATGCCTAGACACAAAACCTTTAGATACCTACTAACTCTTGTGGACACCTTCACAGGCTGGATTGAGGCATTCCCTACCGCTAGGGAAACAGCAGACATGGTTGCCATGATTCTCATTGAGCACATCATTCTGAGGTTTGGACTCCCTCGAACCCCACAATTGGACAACAACAGACCAGCCTTCATCTCTGGCATAACACAACAGGTCTCTGGGAGCCTCAACATCACCTGGAAACTCCATATCCCCTATAACTCCTAATCCTCAGGTAAGGTGGAGAGGGCCAATGGCCTCCTCAAGGAACAACTCACCAAACTCACTCTTGAAACCCACCTCTCTTGGCCAACCCTTCTCCCACTAGTACTCACCCACCTTAGGGCCTCTCCTCCCGGCCCATCAGGACTCAGCCCCTTTGAGCTCCTGGTAAGGTGGTAGGCCTTTCCTACTCAATCACAAACACTGCCAGCCTCTCCTCCACCCCTCCTATCTTATCTGCCCCATCTGACCCTATTAGGAGCCTCCTAAGGGCTCATGCAGATTCAACTATCCCCGCCCCCGAAAGCCCAGGCGGAGACTTCCCCCAGGCCCTAAATCCTGGGGACCAAGTTCTCCTATGAGAACTTCACTCAAAGTCCTTACAGCCCAGGTGGACCAGCCCCCATACTGTTATTCTCACAACTCCCACAGCAGCAGAACTTCTAGGACACCACCCGTGGGTACACATCTCCAATCTAAAACCAGCCCCACCACAGGATGGCTGGACTTCCCAATTCCTGGGGCCCACGCGGTTGTGGATTTCCCGCACTTCTTCTCCTCACTCTCCCCTTCCTCCTAATCCTCCCTATCCACTCATCCATCACACCTGGGTTCAGGTAGTGCTTCTTCCTAGTGGAAACTTGAAACCATGGGGACACCACATGGTCTAGTCAGCTGGTCATCACAGATTGCCAGCCCGGAGGGTGCCAGCCCTAGCGGAAATGGCCAAACTCTCCACCCCCCTCCCATGACAGAAAAGGGCTGTGTTTCTTCCCCTGGTTATTGGGGTCCCCTTGGTGTCTTCCCTAGTGGCCACGGGGCTGGGCACCAGGGCCCTAGCCCACTCCATAGACACTGCCCGAGATTTATCCGAACAGCTCCGGACAGCCATGGAGGCCTCAGCCGAGTCCTTGGCATCCCTACAATGATAGCTCAATGGTGGCTCTCCCCCTTAATGACCTGGCTCCTTCCGATCTTAAGTCCCCTTATTCTCCTCTGCCTATTAGCACTAATAGCACCCCCGCCCCCGTGTTCTTCGCTTCATTCAGGATCGCATTCTTGAGGTTTCCAGGATCACTGTCAACCAACTCCTCCTGCATCCTATACGTGCCTACCCACATCCAAAGGACCCTATAACAATTCCCCTTCGCCAGCAGGAAGTAGCCAGATCTGAATGGCCGCCCCTATTACACCAAAAAGGTTGGAATGTTGGGTCAGCGGTTCCAGGAATGCAGGAGGAACAATAGAAATGACCGAGGGGGCCGCCATCTTCCAGTCCCCTCCCCCTCTTTCCTTAACCCTAGACTCTCCCACCAAAATGGTGTATGCCCAGGTCACGCCTCCGTAGGTAACCTGATACCTATGCAGGAAACAGGAGTATCAGGAGCCCTCACCCTATACCTTCCCATCACCAAATATGGATGTGAGCCCATGCCCTGCCTTGGCCCGATAAAAGACCCCCGCCAACTCCCTCCCAGTGCGACTTCCTCGAGTCCCCCTTTTGGAGTCGCAGAACCTCGCCCGAGGGTGCCCACTTCCTCCCTGGGCGACTTTCCTGGCTCCCCTTCTCCTGAGCCCTGAAACTTCACCAGAGAGTGCCTTTAATAAATCTTGCCTCTGCTCCCAGCTTGCCTGGTGTTGTGTTTACCTCGCTTGTGAAACCTTACAGGAACATTTCCTCATCCAAGAATCTATATTTAAGTAAAATGTGGTTGAATTGCTACTATGTCCCAGAGACTTTTCATTGGATAGCATATTTTCCCTCACGTTATTAGCTCCAACAACCATATAAAAGTAAGAATTATTATTACCTGCAGATGAAAATGCTGAAATTTGGAGAGGTATTGTGACCTGGACACTGCCACATGTCCTAAGGGGCATATCTACAGTATCCACAATTGTGAAAAACAAGATAACAGGCTCCAAGTGGAGTCGCTTATGCTGAGTAAGCCCCATATCAACAAACCCAGATCACCAAACTATGGTTCTGGCTCTCCCAGAAATGGGAATCTGTAATTACCTGATCAGCAGCAGTTAGGTAATCTACCCAACAGACTTGTCATCCCCTAAAGGAAAGTAGACTTGCAATAACCAACTTGCCTTTAGTATATTTTATTAGTATATTTAGTATATTTATATTAGTATTTCCTAGTATAACTCTCTTGTTCTCACTCCTGTCTGCCCTTGAAAGTCTTCAATTTTGCACAGCTCCTTGGAGCTACTTTCTACCTACTAGATTTCATGCTGCCCAATGAAAATTGATTTTTGCTCAGATAAACTCTTAAAAATTTTAATACGCCTCAGTTTATGTCTTAACATACTTTATCTTAAAGGTCAATTTTTCCTACAGTCTGAGGAAAATTCTTAACTGTTATTTTCTTTTTAATAAATTTCTGTGAACTGTCAAAACTGATAGTTGGAGGGGAAAAAGTGAGTCCAAATGGATTTTAGTACTACTAAATTTCATCTATTACCCATCTGTTAGCCTTTCCTCACATACCTATCCACCAGGGCTGGGTAGATTTCCTTTGATAGACATTTTGAACTCTAGCACAAATTTCAAAAAAAAAAAAACATGAGGTATGACCTTCAAAGCAACTGGAGCTCATCTCTGGTATATCATGGTTTTTATTTCTGACTCCTACGAACCTAAAAAAAGAAATCCTGATATAAAAATAAGCACTTACGGTCATTGAAACCCTCCTCTTATGATTAGCTATAAAAATATGCCCATTTCAAACATACCCTGAAATAGTAACAGAATCAGCATGTAGTTCAATTCCAAGAATTCCAAGGGTGTTTTTCCACTTTCATTAAAATGCACTGCAATGAGGAAATTATGTGAATATCATCTAAAGCTTTATAAGGAAACTTTTTAAAATTGATAGTTTTAAGTGTTTACAATACAAATTCAAGGTGATTACATGATGATTAGCACTTGCTTATATGTCTCTTAAGAAACCACTACAATCCGATTCCAAACAGCAATCTCTTAGAATACTTGACCTTGATGAGCTTGATGCTGATTTTAGTGACAGACTTCTCAAATTCAGATTTTATTATAATGCTGCAATGTGCCACTTTCTAATATTTATGCATCAGGGCAGTAATAGAATACCCACCTACTGGTAGCCTAATTTGGTTCCATGTATGGAGTTGGCAATTTCAGTGGTAACAACAACAACTTTAATGACCAGTATTTTTGAGAGCTCAGTACATGCCAGACAATCTTATAAGCACTTTTCCTGGCATTAATTCTATTAAATTCTGCACATTTAAAGAAAGATCTTATTTATTTATTTGAGAGAGAAGGAAAGAGAGAGAGAGAGAGAATGAATGGGGGGAAGGGGCAGAGGGAGAGGGAGAAACAGACTCCCTGATGAGCAGGGAGCTGAACTGGGCTTGATCCCAGGACCCTGAGATCATGACCTGAACTGAAGGCAGACTCTTAAGTGACTGAGCCACCAGGTGCACCTAAATTCTGCACATCTTTAACGGAAGCAATTTTATTCTTTAAAGGAAACCTGGAATCAAATTCTAGTTTTTCAGTCCTAAGGGGGATGGCTTGATTTCTGCACAATTTCTCGTGTGTAAGTTCTTCGTTACAGCCTCTAGATGGAGCTCAAGTCCTCTTCCCCTCAAGGTCGCAGGCGTTGGAGATGAGTCGATAATGAAGCCCAGGTCATTGAGGATGTTCTGCTATGGGCCACCATATTGCCAAGGGCACCTACTGAAATGAATGAAAGTTGTTATTGATCCTTCCACATTGAAGGTATTTCTATTTACCGTCTTTCAACCCAACTGTTAGAATCAAACAGGATCAGGGTGAGACACTATAGAAACCAAAGGCACTATTTTTAGTGTGCAATGTAAAAAAGACAGTATAAACAAGGCTTTGGATTTTAATACATTCCAGCTTAGCTGACAACATTAGATACAGGTGCTCTTCTAGTCATCAAATATTTGTCTCACTCTCCTTCCCACACATAAAGTATACTCATCCCATCTCCCTTTTCTTAATAGAAGTAATCAGATATCATACCCACTTAATGACATCAAGCCTACCTATCAGAAGACAGTCTCTATATTAAGTGCAGTTGAAGCTCTTTATATTTTGGAAACATAAAAACTAAAGTTATCTCCATCAGGAATACCCAACTTGAGAAAAGAACACAGGAAAAGGATAATAATTCCATCTAGAAAGATAACTGTGGGAAACAATTTCTAAAAAAATAAATAAAACAGATTTTTTACTCTGTAGAAATTCTGATACCCCTCCTCCCAACTTTTGGGATAGGGGAAAGTCCTTGATTAGGGTGGTAATCTACTTATTTTCTGGGACGAGACCTATTTTCCATGCATTTTCCTATTTTCTTTGGGGCCCTTGGCCATGCTCATGAAAATTACTCTTTCTCCATTATCTGATTCCTTATTCATGTCTAAAATGGGCAACAGGGACATACCTTCTCTGGTTGCTAATAAGCTTTCTTAGCTTGGTTCCTGGTTTAAAAAGGTTAAGGATAAGAGTGGTTTCAATCTCAAATAATCTTACTCTTTTCTAGTGTAGGTTGGTAGGTCTTTGGGCAATACACTTCTCTCAGAAGTTTAATCTTTTTTTTTTTTTTTTCTTTTCAATGTCTTTGAAGCCCATCAATTCTATGTAGTAATTATCATCCACACAATTATTTTGAAACCTAATTCTGCTACCTGATACAGTTATTTGCCTACTTCCTCCACTACTTCTGATGAGGGAACAAAAGGCTAGCGGAGGGCAAAGCAAAAGCTGGCAACCTATGCACCTCCCATCCCCCCAGGACATCTGTGGCATTCCTCAGGCACCTCTGGCTGCCCTCAAGGAAAAACAGTTAACTTACAGAGATCGCAGTCCTGCAAGACCTGAGTCTCCCTTAGTTTACAAATGTCCTGGTGATTTACAAGTAAGAAGCATTCTTATCAATAGCCTAACTTCCAGGGACCTATAACTCAGTTTCCTGAAGCCCTAACATCACCCTCCCCTCCATAAAGTTGAGGGAGGCTGAGGCACAGGGAAATGTAAATAAAGTTAAATTTCTTCCAAACCTAAAGCTCATTGATAAGGACCTGTGATAGCAGGAGTGTGACATTCCTCCACAAAGTCTCTCAACTATCTAACTGTTAATACCTTACTAAAAATAAAAACAACCTTAACTAGAAAATAGCAAAGCCTCAGGTATTCTGTGTGTCTTCTTTAATACATGAAAGTTCTTTCAGATCCTCCCTTTTCTTTACCTCCCCCAATCCCACAGTATATAATCAGCTACTACTCACAGCCCCGGGGCAGCAGCTCTTCCTGCCCACTGGTCTTGTCCCCGTGCTTTAATAAACCAACATTTTGCACCAAAGATGTCTTAAGAATTCTCTCTTGGTCCTTTGCTCCAGACCTAACTTATATTCTAAACTTCGTCACTTCCCCTTAATTTTGTTTTTTGATTGAAGTATAAGTGACATAGTATTGTTTCCTTTAATTTTTAATTCAAATACAAACATCTTCTTGAGCCTATCAGTTTGGTGGGGAAACCACTCCTTTATGTTCTCCCTACTTTGCCTAATTAAAAAGATCTACTGAATGCCATAATCTTGATTGAGTTTTCCCAGTCCGCTGGGGATATGGATATATAAATAGCAGATTTATCCAGATGAGAAAAGAGGGTGGAATTGTAAAATTAAGTTTTGAGTGCTGTCTTCATAGTAAGATGGTTGTTAAGTGAAGGTGAGATTAGAGGAGGGGAAGGAAAGGCAAGTTCAGAAACTATTCCCATTTGTTCGCTGATCATAGGTGGTGTAGCCACTGCATTCCAGTCAGTATTCTAAGTTCTAGAGATACAAAAGTGAAATCAAAAACAAAAACAAAAACAAAAAAACAGGTGAGAATTTCTGCCATCCTAGAGCTCACAGTTAGTGAAGGAATAAAGCAGTATTTGGTGGTAAATTTAAAAAGGCTTTTCTGACCTGGGCAATGGCAGATATTCTAAGACCAATGAGCTTCTTTTTCTCTTTCAGGATTCCCATCCTTGGTAAGCATCATCTCCTTCAGGCTGCTGGGTTCCTTTGTCTGATTCTTTCTCCCAAATGTAGAATAAGATTCATTAAGATGGGGACCTCTGGGATTCCACCAAATTACGTGAAATTCCCCCATAGCTCAATGTCCTTAGTCCATTTGACACCACTCTATCCTCCTCAGAAACTCAGAAGATTCCAATTTCCTTGGTAATCAGAAGGGAAGCCTTTGATGAAATGACTGTGAACTCTATGAATTATAGGTAAGCTTCTAACAGACTATTCTTATTTTGATTTTTTTCTTTTTCTTTTTTTTTTTAAAGATTTTATTTATTTATTTGTCAGAGAGAGAGGGAGAGAGAGCAAGCACAGGCAGACAGAGTGGCAGGCAGAGGCAGAGGGAGAATCAGGCTCCCTGTCGAGGAAGGAGCCCGTTGCGGGACTTGATGCCAGGACACTGGGATCATGACCTGAGCCGAAGGCAGCCGCTTAACCAACTGAGCCATCCAGGCGTCCCTGATTTTTTTTTTTTTTTCCAATCACAAAGTGTTTGGCCTTTGAACACGATATACTCTTTTTCTTTTTCAAAATAGAATGCAGTATTTTTGGATATTCAAAATGCTCAATGATAAATTAATGACCCTTAAAGGAAAAGAGAAAAATTTCAAAGGAAAGCAAGTGGAGAGACAGTTCTAATTATACAATGTTAACACTTTCTATAAACTGACATAAAGAATTCCCTATAGAGTTTGCTGGAAAGTAACAGCCCCACCCCATTTTTTTTTCTTTTTATGAGAGCCTTAAAGCTTAGATATGATGTGACTTTTAAATTATTCTATGATAACTGTTAGGGAATCCTTCTAGAATCATATGACTATTGATTGATACCAGTGGAATATGCTATTTTCTAGGACAAAAATCTGTAATATTCTGAAACAAAATCTAGATTTTTTTTTTCCAGTTTGATATTTTCTGGAACAAGATTTAAGAATACTGTTTAATTATTGGATAACTTTTATTAGTCCTTCTTCAATAGCCCTAAACATCAGTAGGATAATTTTCCCCTGAAGAAAAACATATCCATTTTTTTGGCACAGGGAAAGAAAGAACTCCAGAGACCAGTGACATAGCTTCTTGAAATGGAAGGCAGCTGGCCAACTCACATAGTAATGGAAGAGTAAAGTATAAAGGACGTCATCAAGTCTATGTGGAAAAACAGACCTTGTCTGTTAGGGGGATTTAATGGTCAATGTTGACACAGCTCGTAGTCTGCAATAACTAAAACTATTGACCAATTTTGCAGATAATGCACCATCTACTCTCCCTTCCTTTATTTCCCCCCCTCGCTGTTCAAATTATCTTCATGTTAAATTAAAAATATGTTTGTGCTCTCCCTTAATTATGCCTTTCTTTCAAAGAACTGCTTTATCTTATCTTTCTCTTTATGGTCACATTCTAGGAGAAATAAATAGTCTACCCTTTCTGTTACTATTTCCTTCCCAATATTCTCTAATAACAGTAATTATTATTCTTATATCATTGTTACGATCACAGATGTTTAGACTTGGTGAATCAACTGCCAACACCCATTCTGGCCTCTTCCCTCCAGGGTGCTCTCTGCAGTACAGATGGTGGATGTCCTTGAGATGCCTCTGTGATTTGTCAGTCTGATGCCCACAAAGGTGACTTGGACGGTGGGAGTGAGAAGAGTCTAGAATTCTGTGTTTTCTCTCTGCAAGCTCACTCTTGGAGCCTTCCTTTTTTCCCTGAGGCTGCACTGGCACCTTCCACTGTTTGGTCTCTAGCCTCAGGCTGTTGAGATGCAGAGTGTGGGGCTTCCATTCTGCTAGGAAACGACTAGGGAAAATGGCAGCTTAGCTCTAGACCTGCCAGCAATAGCAACAGACTCTGGGCTATGGCATGGATGTGGACCCGAGAGCAAGCTGTGAGAATGACAGCGTCCCAGATGGGCAGATCTTCAGATCGGAGGATAGATGGCGGAGCTCTTGGTAGTCCTGTTCTCCAATGTAGCTTACAGAAATATTTCTGAAAGCTGAATCTACACGGTTCCTTCCTTCCTACCCTCCTTCCTTTCTTTCTTTCTTTTTTTCTTTCTTTCTGCCCTGAAAATAATTTTGTAATCCATTTAATATCCTTTAATAAATCCCTTTATGCTTAAAATAGCCAGAGTAGATTTTTTTCTCTGAACTGAACTTTGACAAATTCAGTATCACTTTCTACCTATTTTATCACTTGCCCTTTCTGCCCCCCCCAACTCTTGTTTGAAGGCAAAACTCATACTTGTTTAATGTCATTATCACTTCCTCTCCTACAGTCTCACAAGTGTCTCATGGTATTTTAGTCACACAAGATGCTCAATAAATACGTATCTGATATAGGGGAGATGCTTGAAAATAGTGGGCCAAAAATTCACCCTTTAACAACAACAAAACAATATACCCATTAATGCCAACAACCTCAACTGTAAAAGCAAGATAACTCCTCTCTAAATAGTCTATGCCAAATGCTTTTATTCTTTACTTCTTTATAACTCTTTTCTACTTCTTTCCCTAGAATTGTCTTTTGATTAGAATATGATTGAAGCAAAAGATTCACCTTTAGAACAGAGATACTTAAATCACAGGGCTGTTAGGTGGTTTAAATAGATCCTATAGTTTGGATTTTGAAACTAAATTTCCATCTTGATCTCTCTTATATTTCCTATTTCCAACTGAGTGAAACAGAGGAATGTCCCAACGTGGCAAGGTTAGAAATCTTGAAGATCACCAAAGATGATGACAGGACTTGATTTTTTTTTTTTTTTTTTTTCTGGAGACAGCCATCAGATTTCAGAAATGCTTTACACACACTTCCTATTTTGTGGCATAGAGTATTGAAAAGCTGTATATTGATGACATGAGTTTTAACTGAATTAATGTGTTTACTCTACTGTTTCATCAAGTCTGATGACTGCTAGTAACTTTTGGAGCCACTGTCTTGATTCATGGTTAGGCACCGGTGGTTTTATTAAACTTACCTGTGCAGTCATCATGCAAATATCAAGGCAGTGAAAAGTGTGTCAATTAACAGCTTAATATTGTTGCGAAAAAAGCCTTTATCTGATGGACTCACTGAAAGAATGTTAGGGAATATTCAGAGTCCACGGACCACACTTTGAGCACCTCTAGTCTGCTTCTAGATCAAACTAAGCTCACACTCAGGGGTGTCTACAATTTAGGCAAGTTTTGGTGGAATGGAAACAATTCCAATTTTTTTTATGATGCACAGCAGAGTGTTTTCAGTCAAAAATGTCTTTATTTCTTTGTACTCTCCTGACATCTGATTTTGTGTCCATGATATAAAGGGCCTCTATAATTTTGTTCAACATAAAGTCCTTAAAAAACCAAATATAGTTAACTCACAAAAGTAGACTTTATCTAACTAGAGATATTACCAAGGGTTCTCTGGAATAGGTATATTTCATATAAAAGTAGCATCATATTAGAATTTTGATTATAATTACTAAGGAGATTTTTTTGTTCATATGTATTATTTTTATCTAAAAATGAAACTGGAATTATCACAACTCCAATAACAAAAAGGCAATAAAAAAATAAAAATTTTACCAACATTTTTCCCCTGAAATCATGAGTCCTGCTTCATCCTAGCCATAGCTTGACTTTCGATGGCCAATTATCTTCCATCTAAGGCAACTCCCTTTTAAAGAGGAGAAGGCATTGGGTTTTTTTTACCCCATGGATTTCATTAGAGAGAAGATATTTTAAAGAATATATTTTAAGACTGCAGTTAATGGAAAAGGAACTCTATGCTTATCAAATCAAGAATTCTCAACTCAAGGTGTCCAGAAATTTGTGTCCTTTTTCTTCAGTCTTAATTATATATATACATATTTTTTTTTTTCCTGTTCTCAGGCATAATGAAAGAAGTTTGGACTTTTCTATAAAGAATGTATTTTTCCCACTAATAGATTTTTCTTCCTCATTTGGCACATAAAAAACTAAACTAAACTAAACTAAAACACTTCGATATAAATGACTTTCATAATATATGATATCTTTAGTAAAGGTTAAGGCTCTTCTTAGCTTTCTATAGTACCTTTTTGTGAGTTTTATCTCTGGATCTTTTTGAATGGCTGGCTAAGGAAATTAAAAAATGAATAAATGAATGTACATAAAGTCCAGTCACTTTTTGGTAGAACTCAAGCCACTGATTTTGTTTTTCTTTTGGATGCATAGCCAAACTCTATGAAGCCAAATATAATCCTCATTCAATTTTAATCTTTTCACTTCTGAATTTTTTCACCCCCACTGGAAGGGTCACTAAAACTTTACCCCCAAGCACACATTTAAAGGACAAATGTAGTTAATTCTGAAAGTCAAATTTAGTTTAACTAGAGGAGCTGTTACTAAGGCCTTTTTGTAATTGATGTGTTTTACATAAAAGCAGCATTCCATCCATTCATGAGTTCTTAACATAAAAGACATTGCATTTGAATGGAGACCACAATTTGCCTGGTAACTTTTCATCACCATGGGAATCCTTTATCTTCTGTCAATCAATGCTGGGAAACAGGAGGGTTTTACCTACTCTAAGTAACAGAGAAGGAGGTGCAGAGCAACCTTTAAGAAGACAAGGCTAGAAATGTTTATATCTTCCTTTCTGAGGTCTGTCTAAACCATAATGTTTTCCCCCATAGTAGACAGTCTGTTATTGTTATAAATAATTACAGATTTTAAGTCCTAGAAGGTGAGTTATCAAAATGTAGAAATTTTATTTTAATTGGATCTACTCCTCTCGTCTGCTTTCATGCTGTTATGTAGTGGCAGTTTAATTACTTAATCACGTAACAATGACCTTTGTCTGCTGAAAATATTCTTTCTTCAGTAACATTTAAAGAAAAAAATTATGTGGGTCTTTATTTTCTGTATCCTGGAAAATGTTTTGTGAGCACTCTCAACAACCATTACAACACAATGCCTACACTGTAAGAATGAAAACTAATCATGGAGCCTTACATCTTTATTTGTACAAAATTACATTTCTGTGCTTCAGAATTAGTTCAAGCACTTGTTTGTTGAGCATGTGATGAGATCATAATGAGTCACTTTACCCTCATTAACGCTTAGGATTTTTACAGTGAACGAGGGGTTACCATTCCTTGCATTGAAAATATCATTTTATGGATAAAAATATGGAAATACAAAGAGGTGAAGGAACTTTCTCAATTCTTCATTCTTTTATAAAGGGGAAAGAAGAAAATGGGATGGTGGCATAAAGATAATTCATATAGTGGTTTGTCTACTGTGCCATACCACATTCTAAATCAATTCAGTTATAGATAAGTATTGCTCCCTTCTGTAATCTTGAAGATAAGCTGGAATTAGCCAGGAAAACAGAAGAGGAAGCAAGTTAAATCAGCAGTGAGAGTGTATGCTGTGGGGACCAAGAAAAATTAAGGCCATCCCACCTCAGGTTTAGCCTTAGCATAAGTACAGCCATTTTACTGAGTATGTGACTTAACGGAAGAGGGACTAGGGGAAGCTTGTAAAACAAGTTTTGGGAAAACAAGTTTGAAAAACAAGATTTGAAAAACAAGTCAATCCTAAGCACCAGAATACGGGCGGCTGCGGACTAGAAACATTGGTAAAGAGCTTATCTCACTAAACCACCAGGGAGTGACACAAAAGTAGACCGTCAGAGTGTGGAGCCAGATATGAATGTAGCTATGGAAAATTACTGTGTGTTAAGTGCTTTAAAAATGCTATATAAACCCTTGGCTTTGAGTGCTCGGGGTCCTTGTAGAAACCCGCTGCATCGGGCAGATACTTGGACCACAGCTAGCTGGAAATAAACCTCGCTGTGTGGCTTGCATTATCTAGAGTGTTCTATGCCTGTTTGAGGGGTGGTCGACTCCGTATCCTAACATATGCAAATCCATGGGAGCATAAAACAACATGGTATATTGAAACACACGGGAGGTTTTTCTGCAGGTTGAATTGAGCAACAAGTGTGGATACTGGAGATAGAAGTGGAGTGCAGTCCCCAGAGAGTCCTGTATGCTGTGCTCAGGAGCTGGAACTTTACCCTGAAAACCATAGGAATATACTTGTGGATCTTAAGCAAGAAGGCTACATAATCATATATGGTCCACATGTGTGTTTGTATGCTTTTTAATTTTTTTTAAGAACACCTTGGCAAGTGTATGGAGGGTGGATTATAGTCTTGTTTTTTTTTTTTAATTTTTAATTTTTTTAATTTCTTTTTTTTCAAAGATTTTATTTATTTGTTTGACAGACAAAGATCACAAGCAGGTAGAGAGGCAGGCAGAGAGAGAGGAAAGGAAACAGACTCCCTGCCAAGCAGAGAGCCCGATGTGGTGCTTGATCCCAGGACCCTGGGATCACCACCCGAGCCGAAAGCAGAGGCTTGAACACACTGAGCCACCCAGGTGCCCCTAAATTTCTTTTCAGTGTTCCAGAATTCATTGTTTATGCACCACACCCAGTGCTCCATGAAATATTGCCTGCCTTAATACCCACTATCAGGCTCACCCAACCTCCCACCCCCACCCCTTCAAAACCCTCAGATTGTTTTTCAGAGTCCATAGTCTCCCCCTCCAATTTCCCCCAACTCTCTTGTAATGGAGACAGGGAGACCTTGAGGAGTGGTTTTATTTCATTTTTGTTTTGTATTTCTGTCACATTTTAAAATTTACTATATTTAGGGGCGCCTGGGTGGCTCAGCGGGCTAAAGCCTCTGCCTTTGGCTCAGGTCATGATCCCAGGGTCCTGGGATTGAGCCCCGCATCGGGCTCTCTGTTCTGCAGAAAGCCTGCTTCCTCCTCTCTCTCTCTGTCTGCCTCTCTGCCTACTTGTGATCTCTGTCTGTCAATAAATAAATAAAATCTTTAAAAAAAAAAAAAATTAAAAAAAAATAAAATAAAATAAAATTTACTATATTTAAATTTAATAACATGTAGTGTATTATTAGTTTCAGATATAGAGTTCAGTGATTCATCAGTCTTATATAATATCCATTGCTCATCACATCATGTGCCCTCTTTAATGCCTGTCACCCAGTTACCCCATCTCCCATCCACTCCCTTCCCCTATAATACTCCGTTTTCTTTCTTAAATTCCACATATGAGTAAGATCATATAATTGTCTTTCTCAGATTGACTTATTTTGCTCAGCATAATACACTCTAGTTCCATCCTCCTTGCACTGAGGAATGTAAGGAGGTTGAAGTTAAATCAGTAGTAGTGAATCTAGAGAAGAAGGTGTGGCTTTGCATGATGTTTGAAGAGTGGTGTTAGAATGGCATGCATGTATGTCAGGGGAGAAATGGAAACTTCAAAAGACTGAAATAAGTCAAGCAGTGAGAGTCAATTATCATATGGTTTCACTTATTTGTGGAGCATAACAAATAACATGGAGGACATGGGGAGATGGAGAGGAGAAGGGAGTTGAGGGAAATTGGGGGGGAGATGAACCATGAGAGACTATGGACTCTGAAAAGCAACCTGAGGGTTTTGAAGGGGCGGGGGGTGGGAGGTTGGGGGAGCCTGGTGGTGGGTATTATGGAGGGTGTGCATTGCATGGAGAACTGGGTGTGGTGTAAAACTATGAATTCTGTTACGCTGAAAAGAAATGAAAAAAAAAAAAAAAAAGACTAAGATTTCTCACTTGGACCACTGGGTCCCATTATCATTAACTGGGACAGAGAATATATGCCCAAGAAACTTATTTTGGTAAAGATCATTTGTTTACTTTTGGACATTTCAGATCTGTGGTATATTTAAAGGACGGTGCCCAGCACATGGAAAGTATAAAAAATATTTCTTTAGTGTATAATAGCCATAGGTCCTAGGCTGAAAATATATATTTAAGAAATTTTGGAATAAGGAGGTTATTAATGAGATTCTTTCAGGGAAATTGTATGGAATAAAGAGAAAAAATGAACATTCCTTAAAAAAATGATAATTTTTAAGAAGCAACACAAGATTCAAGGTTTAGGCTGGGGGTCATAGAAATGACTTCTGGAAGTAGTCAAGGTCACACAGACAAAGCAAGTCATAGTGAGAGAAAGAGCTCATGTATGTTGATACCTGCACCACTGTATTTTCTCTTGACCAGATTTTAATATGTTTCACAGAAATATAATTTGTTCAATCACTCAATTAATTTCCTTAACCGAGAAGCATCTATCCCATTTACCCGATACTTTCCAAGGTTGTGAGGTCATAAGATAAAAATTTCAGGAGTTTTATTAGCAAATATTCTATGACAAACCACCATATTTATTGAAGGATGTAAAATGAACATAAAGCTTAGTGCCCCTAGAGTCTTTTTTTTTTCTTTGTTATCAGCAATATTGGTACTGAAGCCTCCACCAGTCCATTCCCAGGATTCCCCATCTCCCATAAGAGATTAACACAAAACAGGTTTTCTTAGGTCAAAAATATTTTCCCACCACTCTGTGCAGTGCAAATTTGTACTGCTTCCTTTCCTTTCATCCTATAAAAAAGATGCAGTAGGAACATCCAAAACTCTCTTGCTTAGCAGGACATATCTTACATTTTAGGTTAGTGTATTATTGGCCGATTTCATTGGTTCATTCACCCATTTCTTCGCTCAGCATACAAATAGTAAATGCCTTTAGCATGTTGCTGATGAACCCAGTGTCTGGAATCACACTAGGGACTGAAGGAAAACAAGAACCTCCTGGGAGAGTGTGATGATGTTGGCCTTGTTCAGTGGGAGCAAGAGAAACCAGGCTGGGAAAGAAGGTCCTGAAGCAGGTAAGGAACAAATTCATGTGAAAGGAATGGCCCAAAGTGAAGACTGTGAGAACCCAGAGGAAAGAGCATTTATACTTAATTGAGGGAAGATGAAGTTATAAAGAAAAATTAAAAAGAAGAAGAAGAAGAACAGATGATGAATAATTAAGGAGGTGGCAGTCTCTCAGGGGAGTTTCAGCCGGGGGTGGGGGGTGGGGGTGGGGGCTGAGACAATTAACACAGCATCTTAGTATGTTCCTTCTGGCAGCTGAGCTGCAGAGATGCTGGCCCAGAGGCAGAACAGACTGGAGGCAGAGACCAGTTAGGATGCCAGTTATAATCTGGTTACCTTGTCATTTACCCAGAGGGGTAAATTACTTTGAATCAGTATCATAAACATCTTGGTGAATTTTGGCAATGACATTCCAATCTCTTATGATTAAAGAAATGACTTTTATTCTGGTTCCTGGGAGATTTCTCTTAATATCCCGAATTCTGATATTTGCCTCCAAGACTGTTTTACCTCCTTTGGAAGACATAATAAGGACATCAGTGTAGACTGTCTGTGGGCAGAGAATAAAACACAATGATCAGATAATAGAGACGAGGCAACAGATGATGGCCTCAGGGGCAGAATTAGGTTACATCAGTCCACTGATGTCAGTGTGCATTATAGAAAGAGGCCATTACATGCTTATAGTAACAAAGACAAAATTAATGAATCTCTTTCAAATCTAAAGAAAATGCAATATTATATAGAGCAAAGAAAACAGATTCTGAAGGATGCCCGGGCAAATGGCATACCATGTCATCTACCTGCACTGAATATGTAGCTCTAACAACTGACGCGGTGTGTTTTGCTCTTGTTTACTGGTTCCCTCAGGCCTTTTCACAGTTCTGCATCTGGTGTTCCCAGTTTACTCTTAGTCGGTAAACAGCTATGGTGCTACACACAACATTGATAGCCCTTTGTCAAGCACAGCCTGGTGACACTAACAGCTCTCCTAACTTCATCAGACCCGCCCTCTTTCCTAGTGCTCAGACAAGCCTGATTTCCCCGAGTTTTACTTCCCAGTTCTATCTTCACTGTCACACTTTTTCAGCCTCTCTATGTCATTGCAGCTTTGTGTGAGTCTACCGCTTGCTCTGGAGTTCCTCCTCCAGTTCTCATTATGAACAGCCTGGTTCGTGTAGCCGCCTGATGGGTGTGCTCCGTGATAACCAGACGGCTCCAAATGAAACCAGTGGTTAGGAGCAAACTTTATTATTTCGCAGGTAAAACAAAAATCATGTCCATAATCTACATGGTTCCTTCTAATAATCCCACAAAGAAGTCACTAATGCGACCTTTATGCACATGAGGAACAGTATGGCTCAGAGAAGCAAAGCAACTTAATTTAAGAGGGCATACCTATTAAGGGTTGAGGGGATAGGACATGGGGTCCAGTCCTTGTTCTACCTGGCTCGTTGTAAGACCTAGAGAAACACCTTTTTCTTTCCAGAGATCCATTTCCTCGTGAAACAATATTGATGACTTCCATGAATCTTGAAACTTTATTTCAGTACCACTAAAGTCATCACTGCTCTTATGCAATCTTGGGTTTCATCTCTAAATATGACTTTATACAGTATGATGATCCCCCCTTTCCTTTGTCTTAAGAAAACATAAATGGATTTAAATTTCGAAAGCTACTCTTGAGAATTTAAGAGTTTACACAGGATCAGAAACTTTGATATTTTGCAAGATTTCTTTTACATATATTGGGATTTTTGGGGGACAACTAAGAGAATTGATGATTAACTATAATTAAGCCTTCATTCCTCACATTCTTTCTTTTCTTTCTCCTCACATTCTTTCTTAATTCAACACAACCAAACAACCAAAACAGCAAGACTTTACCATAAATAAAAAGGTTTTCCTTGCAAAATCCTGTTGGTTGCCAACATTCAGTTTGTATAGAGGAAAATTCTGGATTTAAAGAAGGACTAGCATGGTAGTTTGGCATTGTGGCGGCCACATTCCTTCTACACAAGACAGCAGAAAATATCCTTAAAAACGAAAATGCTGGGGTCAGGTTGCCTGTATGTGAGTTGTAGCTCTGTCACGCATCTGTATAAACTCGGGAGCCATCAGTGAGATGTGACACAGAATCAGTCCCTCTATGCCTCACCTGCAAAATGGGATGATCAAACAGTGTCTCAGTTCAGGCTCATTTAAAGAGTTAGAAGCAGCTAACAGAGTGACTGTCAAGTATTAAAAATTTCAACCTTAGATTTAACACTTAATAGTATTTTCTAGGTTCTAAGTACACTGCATTATCTATCTTCTTCTTCTTCTTCTTCTTTTTTAAAGAGTTATTTATTTGGAGAGAGAAAGAGAGTGGGGGGGGCAGAGGGAGAAGAGAGAGACTCTCAAGCTCACTCCCTGCTGAGCGTGGATTCCCAGGACACTGAGGTCATGACCTGTGTTGAACCAGGAGTTGGACACTTAACCGACTGAGCCACCCAGGAACCCCCAGGACTATTGTATCTAATTTATCTTCAAAACAACTCAGTTAAGAAGAGGACATTATTATCCCTATTTTACAGATAAGGACTGAAACATACTTTTCCCATTAAACATCAAAGAATTGTTAATTACTGAATACCTACTATTTATTAAGCATTGAATACCTATTGTGTCATTTAAGCATCATAAATACACTTAGAGGTAAGTATTCCCTCCTCCATTTTTCAACTGAGGAATCTCAGTTACCGATAGGGTACAGATAGTGTGAAGGTTCTTCAAGAAGTTAAAAATAGAACTACTGTATGATCCAGTAATCATAGTACTGGGTATTTACCCCCCAAATACAAAAACACTAATTCAAAGGTATACATGCACCCCAAGGTTTATTGTAGCAATATTTATAATAGCCAAACTCTGGAAGCAGCAGAAACTCCCATCTATAGATGAATGGATAAAGAAGATGTGGTGTATATATACAATGGAAAATTAGTCGGCCATAAAAAAGAATGAAATATTACTATTTGCAACACATGGATGGAGCTAGAGAGTATAATGTTAGGTGAAATAAGTCAGTCAGAGGAAGACAAATACCATATGTGTTTACTCATATGTGGAAATTAAGAAACAAATAGGGTATGTGACTGCCTCAGTGTCATACATCTGGTAAGTGGAGATTCAATCCCAAGATTATTTTACATCGAAATGTGTTTCTGTTTCTGTTTTCTTCTTCTATTGGGTCATGCCATCTACCTAGTAAGGCAAAAGTTTTGCTATTCATTGAATAAAGGTAAGAATTAATAACTTCAAATGGAAAAAAAAAAATGTTTGATCAGAGAACCCGAAAAACAGTGGGTTTTCTTATACGAGTATGATAAACAAGTGATGGATAGATAGATAAATAAGGATATTGTAAGCTTTTTTCAGATAAAGAAGGGTAAGATACTATTGTTGAATCCTGAATAAATAAGACACAATTACTTTTCTGAATGATTTGACAGTATATATATTTGTAAGAAATAAAATAAAAAAATTAAGTGAAAAGTTGAGAAATCAATTTCTGATGCTGCTTTCACTGGCTATGTGGTATTGGGCACATTATTAACCTTACTAAATTTCAATAAATGTATCTTTAAATTGCAAATTGTAATACCTACTTTTCAAAGTTGTAAAGACTGAGTAAAATAATATAATATGGGAAGATTAGGACCAATTTCGCTTTACATGAAACAGCATCATCAAATTCACAATCCCCTTATAGTCTTTAAATTTGCTTTAATTCAATCATCCTGAAATGAAATCATTATGTTTCATTTGCTAATTGTTTATCATGTTTATGGAATCACAAAATGTTTGCTAGAGTGTCTGGCACTGAGTGGATATTAGATAATTAAGAATGAAAGATTATGAATGGATGAATGATTACCAGCCAGAACCTAGCATAGACTCAAAAAATATTAGTAATTTTTTACTTAAAATTATTACTCTGTCAGTAGCACACATACATGTTTTCTAAATAAATATACTCCAGTAATGGTACTAGAGGACTTTGAGCAGAGAGAATCATGTGACATGATTTCTAAGAGATCTCTACTTGCTTTCCTGGTGAGAGATTTCTGGGGGTCAAGTATAGATCAGGGTGATCAGGAGGGTGCTATCTCTTCTCATCCTCGAGTTTTTATATTAATTCTCCTAACAAGTATTTCAGATGCCAATTAACATTCTTGCTCCTTTACGTTACAAATCAATCCAGTGAGTGTGAGAATACTGTGCTGTTACAACTCACAAAATCCCATCGGGCACGTGTCCTTTGTGCAGACTAGAAATGTATGATTTGGAAAAATAATGCGGTGGGTGTGGGACATCACCAAACAAAGAATTTAAAAATTACAAGACCAGGTTCAGACCCTGAATGTCCACCTGCTGAAAAACAAAGGGAACTCGTACCACAGGTGTAACGGCAAAGGTTTACCTCCAAGTGGTCAAATTCAGAGAGTTGTGAAGGCAGCAGACAGGATTTGCTGATGGATATAATGTGTCCTATGAAAGACAGAGAGGAGCCAGAGATGGCTCAGATTTTTTGTTGGAGCAACTAAAGGAATTACTGCCATTTACTGTCATGGGAGATACTCAGTGGGAAATAAGTTTGGGGGGAAGAGATACAGGCCAAGTCAAGTCTGTTTAAGATGACTTCAAGGGAAGATACCGGAAAGTGGTGTATTTGTTACTTATATCTGCTGTGATAGATTCTCATAATGGCTCAGAGGCTGGAAGAGGCCCTGTGCCCGGAGGTGCGGCCTCCACAGGCCCAGAGGGCAGAGCATAAAGCCAGAAGATGACTTACAAGCTTGGAAATCTAACAATATTTGCCCTGCTTGAGTTTGAACTTAGTGAGACCAGTGACCTCTTTATTGTTTTCATTTTCTTCCTTTTGGAGAGGGAACCTCTCTCCTTGGCCTGTGTTTTGAGAGCAGATAACTTGCTTTCTGGTTTCCAGTTTCATAAGTCCTTAGATGGAGACAAATTTTGCTCAAGATGGATCTTATTCAGGATCTTACCTATGCTTGATTTAAATGATTTTGAGGAGTACATTTGGGACCTTTCAGTTTATGATATTTATGTAGGACTTTGGGCTTAGAGTTAATAATCCAATGAGCTGAGACTTCTGGATGCTGGGGGTGAGGTGGTGTATACTTATGGGAGTTGCATAAGAATTTGTGGGACGGACAAAGGACAGACTGCTGTGGATGAAAGGAAGCACCCCCTCCCAAATATACATCCAACTCCCAGAAACTACAAATATGACCTCATCTGGGAAAAGAAAGAGAGAGAGAGAGAGTTCTTCTAGAGTAAATAAGTTAAGGACCTCCAGATGGTATCACTCTGGATCATATGGGTAGGAAGTAAATCCAGTGACACGTGACCTGATGGGTGAAAGGTGGTGGTAGGGGGAATGCAAGAGAAACAAAAGAGAAGTTCTTGTAAATGTGGAGGCTGCAGTCACACAGACAGAAGGCAAGGAGCACTGGGAGCCACCAGAAGCTGGGGGAGAAAATCAACCCTCTCCCCTAGAGACGCCAGAGGAAGGGTGGTCCTACTGACGCTGAGATTTTAGAGTCCTGGTCTCCAGAACTGTTGGGAATAATGGTCTCCTTTCAAACAACCTAGTCTATGGCAATTCATTATGACAGCCATGGGAAATAATAAAGGCAATTAGAAATATGGGACTAGGATCCAGGAGAGAAATTAGAGCTGGAGATAGAAATTTATAAAGCCCTAATACTGGATAGGATTCCATTTATATATATATATATAGAGAGAGAGAGATGATCAAAGGATTAATCTCTGAGGCAATATATTTTAAGAAGTAATGAAGCTGAGAAAGATCCAGAAAAGAATACTGAAAATAAGTAAGCAGGAGAGAGTAGAAGAGCCGGCAAGGAAGAGGACCCTTGAAACTACATAAAGAAATTCAAAGAGGAAAGGCTTAGCAATGTGTCAAATGCTGCTAAATGTCAAGTGGTGTGATGACTAAGAATTTAACACTGGATTTGGCAAGTAGCAGTAATTGATAACCTGAACAATGACAGTTTCAAATATAAAAACCCAGTTTCAAATATAAAGACCCAGGGTCTCTTAGGCTCAAGAGAGATTATGGAGAGAGGCTACAGAATCGCAAAGACAGAGAATATACCTGGAATTTTTTCTATCAATTAGAAGCAGAAAAATCATGCAAAAGTGTTCACATTGTTTCATACTAGTTAGTGTTGCATAATTTCTCTGCTCCCATTCCACAGGAAATATGTTCCAAATACGTTATATTTACAATAGCGAAGAAAAATAAAAACTTTGCCCATGAAATCCTATTAAGAAGGATCCAATAAAGCAAATAGATGAAGCAGAAGAGAAAAGAGACGATTATATGTCTTGTAACGTGCGATCTGGAGGAGACAGGATGCCGTGTACAAGTAGGAAGGTTTACAGGTGGGAGTGGGCAAAGTCTCTGCATTCCGTTTTCCTCAGTGAGGCAGGAGGAGTGTGTATGCACTTCTGGAATCTCTGATGAGAGAAATCAACTTCCACCTTGAGTAAACACTGACAAAATTTTCTCCAATGCATTCCAGTCATAGAGGCCTAACATGTAAATACCATTGTGTTGCTTTACAGCAGTAATCATACCAACTACTGGACATGATTAGTGCTTAAAAAAAAAGAAAAAAGCCTTCATTTTCAGACAGAGCCCAGCCGTGTCACTAAGTATGAGACCTGAAACAAGTTTCTTAACATCTTTCTTGATTTGTCAAAATACAGTAATAGTTGCCTTGTCCATTCACAGAGATGATAAGTGTTTTTTCCTTAAAGATTTTATTCATACTTTTAGAGAGGGAGTGAGCATGAGAAAGAGCATGAGTGTGGGGAAGAGCGGAGGGAGAGGGAGAAGCAGAATCCCCCTATTTGGGGGCTCAACCTGGGGGCTTGATCCCGGAGTCAAGGCAGATGCTTAACTGATGGAGCCATGCAGGCCCCCCGAGGTGGTACGGTTTATCACTGATGCTAAGAATGGTGTCTGGTTCTGAGCCAGGAAAACAGATTTTTATGGACTGGTGCAAAGGCCAATGACCTCAATTCAAATCTTACCCTCATACATCAGTGCCATGAGACCGAGATCCAACAACACAGACACTTCACACATCGGTTTCCCCGATCGAAAACTGAGACAACTGTATCAACCTCAAATGGTTGCTATGAGAAATTTAAGTAAGATAATGAATTCAAAGTGCATAGCATGCATGGTTTCATAAATAAATGAAAACTATTCTCATTTAAAATTGGTTACTTTATCATTTGGACTCTATCCTCATTCCTGCCCTCAAGTAGCTCAGAGTGTAGTGGAGAGAATTTTGGTTTATAACGAAGCAAATATGTGGCAGCACAGTGCACGTTCTCTAATTGGGGGAGGAGCTCAATGTTCAAGTGTGCACTAAGCTCAGCAAGTGTACCCCTTCGTTAGTGCTCAATTAAACACACCCACAGCACCGCATCCAGACTGCATTAAGTTTGCTCAAGAGCTCAGAATGATTTATGGAGTAAGGCTCTGCAGCTCCAACAGGACTTCGTTTGCATGAGAAAAGGACAGTTTGACCCTTCAGTAAGCAATTTTCAGAGAAATGCTTTCCTTGAGCCTTATTCTTGGTTTGTTTCCACTTGGGAAGGAATTTATCATTTTAGATATACATGTTGTAGCCATGTGGCAACCTACAGGACGAAAAGGCTGGAGAAAACAATTTCTGGCCTTGAATTACTTCATGTTTGGGTAAGAAGATTAAGTTGCTGTTGGCATTTAAAAATGTGTGTCTGAATAACAGTCTCCCACACAAACTTCATTCATTTAATAAATTCCAGCAGTTTGACTAAATGTTCTAATTTCTGAAAGCTTAAAGCAGAGGGAGCTGTGTGTGCAGGTGGCACAATGATGGCCTTCAGACTTGCTGTAAGGGCACCAAAGGGACACCGTGGACCCTTGTGATATCCCCAGGAGTGGTGGTAGCTCCAGAATTCCTACTTCCTGACCTAATCGCAGCCAACCTTCTTCATCCTCACCTCATTCAATCCATTCTTCATCCATCAATGGTCCTTCTTGGTCTTATTATACTTAAGGTAACATACAAGGGCCTCCATCATCTGTCCCATCATCCCCTATTAAACTCCCCACCTTTCTTATTCTGATTTATGTCCTGGCTAAAAGGAGTGTGGGAGCATGAGAGAGAGCTGAGGATGGTACAGAGGAAGAGGGAGAGAGAGAGAATTTGAAGCTGGCTCCACACCCAGTGAAAAGCCCAACTTGGGGCTTGATCCCCAAACCCCAAGATCATGACCTGAGCTGAAATCAAGAGCCAGATTCTCAATGGACTGAGCCACCCAGGTACCCTGTGATCCCTGCTTTAAAGTCCCTCAAGTTGCCCCAATCTGTGTCCCCACAGTACCCTGTTCTCCCAGACAACGTCCTGTCATTCTCAAATCTGGTAAGTTGCAGATACCTTTGGGTCTCTGTTCATTTATAGAGGTTCATTCCAAAATAAATAAACCTGCAACTTCACACATGTACATGTCATATCTAGCTTGGATTATATGGAAGGTTATCTCTAGATATATTTTGGGGAATTCTCCACTCTTAATTATGAGCTTCTTAGGGTCAAGGACAGTAATTTGCCATTCCTAGCTATATTATAGTATTGCACCTGTGACCACCTATCCATACATATGTGATTGAGTAAATCAAGTTAATAAGCCAGGCAACCAAGATTAAGTACCTAATATATCCAGTCCCTGGACACGGAAGAGTCAGAGGCCGGCATGCTTAGGTTCATAACTCTGTGTATGCTCTACTGAGATTCTACTGATGGCTGAAGTTGAAGGTGATGGTATATGTGGGACAACTTTGTGCTGGGGAGTATGAGTAGGCAGTCAAGTCCCTACTTTTCTTGTTTCATAGGTTCCCTCTAAGCTATGCCATAAATCAGCATGGTTCAATTTCTTTATGTCAGTAGCACTTACATTTCTGTCTGTAGCCCTGATTGCTCCTCTTAGCTCCTGATCACCTACAATTTTCTCTTAGATATATGACAGCCGCCTCAAACAAGCATGTACAAAATAAATGTTAGGACCATTTCTATCGTGTGGTTTTCCTAATGGCTTTGCTATTTACACGGTTGGCTATATAGATGGGTTATGCACATACATCACCCCAGGTATGTATCTATGATATCCCCTTCCGCTTCATTCTTATACACAGTGCCTGGAACTAAAACTCAGTAGACACACATGCACATACGCACGCATGTGCACATAACACAGACAGACGAAACAAACCAACAAAAATAAATATACTGTAAGCGCCTTCTCTCCGTCACTTTGTCCTTCTGGGTAAGATCCACATTTGATGGTTGGGATGAGATAGCCATTCTGGCCTGGGAGCTGGAGGCTGTGGATTAAGCATAATGGATCAGTAATATGGAAGCATCTTGGGTCCCTGATAATTACAGAGCCACAGTAGTAGCTAAGGACTGCTCATGTGTACTAGAACAAGGAATAAACCTCTAGGTTGTTTAAGTCACTCTTTTTCCAAGTGTTCTATTACTCAGAATAAGGCTAATTTTATCTACTACAAGTAACCTATTCATTCCTCATGAAGCTTTCTGGATCTCTCCAGCTTGTCTTACTTTTAATCTCTATTTAACAAACATTCAGTCTTACCTGAGATAAATGTTTCAGTTTCTTTACAAAGCATCACGTTTACTCTGAAGCCTTTCCGCGTTTCCTGTGAAAAGCTGCCCTATCGCACTGCTCCGCTCCCCTCGTCTACAGTGCATGCACCTAACTCTCCCAAGTCTTTGTTCCTGATCTCTCTCTTTATTGGAAATGCTCTTCCCTGCTTCCTTCCTTATCTAGCTCTTCTGACATAAAGTACCATGCTCAACAGTATTTATTGCATAAGTGAATTTATTGAAAAAGAATAAATGGATATTAAATTTTGATTCTGAGTATAAATGCAGGAGTTCTTCCACGAAAGGACAGATCCTTGTCAGCTTTAGTATTAAGGAAAGGCTCCTAGTGAGTATTAAAAGTGACATGGTCCTTAAATATAGGAAAACATATGTTAAAGAAGCTAAGGAGGAAGGTAGACGTTTGTCTTTTATCATTCTTTTTTGGAAAACAAAAAACAAAACAAACAAAAAAAAACAAACTCCATAAACCAAGAAACAATGTTGGAAATGATCAGATATTTGCTGACTATTGCTCCAGAATCGCCGTCCACATCCCTAATGTGAACTGTGCTGTACAGTAGCTCAGCCCTTGACCAATCATTGTTGATCTTCACCGATCTGTCATCGTCCAAACCCTTCACCTAATGGCCACCACCTTAAATACCTGGTGTTGCTATCTGTTTACACATAATAATCCCCAGGGTACAAATCCTACACAGGGTATTAATATGTATGAGGCAAATCCATACTTTGTTTCTTCTCAGTAACCACTCAAGCCATCTAATGAGTACAATTTATTGGCAACAATCATTGTTCTCTAAATCTTCACACAATCTAAGTCCATAAAATTCTTAATTTACATTTAAGTTTAAATTTTCTCAAATAATTTCCAACTTAAATCATTCCCAAACTTTGGTATATATAAACAGAAAATAGAAGCCCATTTAACAACTCAAGCACACAAAGTAAACATCAAAATCCTTAAATGCGGCCAGGTCTCTAAATTTTAAATAAGAGACTTGGGTTAAAACCAAAGCTCTGCTACATTTTGTTGTTATTTTGGAAAAGTTACTCGAGTTCCCTGGGCCTCAGATTCTATAAGGGATAATAGCAAATATCCCAGGCTTTGTTTTTTATCAGATTTCCCCGACTGAATGCTAAATTCCTTGAAAGCAGAATTTGTGGTATATTCTGCCTTATTCTGAGTTACCAGTAAGGTGTTCCGTAAGCACTCCATCAATAGGGAATGGGTATATTTTTATTAGATTAGTTTTTTAAAGGATTTCATTTATTTATTTGACAGAGAGAGAGGGATCACAAGCAGGCAGAGAGGCAGGCAGAGAGAGAGGGAGAAGCAGGCTCCCTGCAGAGCAGAGAGCCTGATGCGGGGCTCGATCCCAGGAACCTGAGATCATGACCTGAGCCAAAGGCAGAGGCTTAATCCACTGAGCCACCCAGGCACCCCTAGACAGATTAATTTTTATAAAACAAACAAATGCCATTGATAGAGCAATGTAGACAAACAGAAAGAAGAGGAGGAAGAAAAGAGTAATACACTTATGTATTCCCAACCATGATATCCCCAAGGCCCTTTAGTATTTACTGGTCATACTTCCACTTCCAGCAGTAACAATTTGTCAATCATAGAAGCCCCATGGTTCCATCTTTTCTCAAGTATAGTACTGGCTCTCAAAGTTGTCCACACAGATTGCTGTCAGCTGTTTCTATTTCAGAAATCATTTTCTAAAATCATGCTCCCTGTGAGAAGTTTGCCCCCTTCCTCTAAGTATACAATATAGATGCAATATAGTTATATATATAAATATATATTTATATAGAGAGTTATATACATATTTACATATGTATGGTTAGTTTTAACTATACACACACACACATTTCAAGCAACATACTGTTAGGATCATTTAAAGTCTCAATTTTGCTTTATAGAGAAGGGGGTAGTCCAACATGGGAGCTCAGAGAAATCTCAACTCACTTCCTCCCATAGACACACCAGGTCTACAGCTCACCTGGAACAATTCTCTCTGAAAAGGACTTGAATATGAGATAAACAGCTCCTTCACAACAAACTGTAAAAGGTCCACATCAAGACAGGTGGGAGAGGTACCAGTTTGGTTCCTCCAGAATCCGTCCCTGCCTCGGGGCATAGTGACCACAATAAGGAAGGATTTCAGAAATCCAGGGCTTCTTCCTGAGGAGAAAGGGGTTCATGTCCTATATCAGGCACCCCTACCTTGGGACCAGCAATGGAGAGATGAGCCCTCAAAATGTCTGGCTTTAAAGACCACTGGGGAACATGTCTAGGAGACTCAAGGTGCTGTAGGGAGTTGTGATATTTCTCTATCTCTCTCTTTTTTTTTTTTTTTTAAGATTTTATTTATTTACTTGACAGGCAGAGATTACAAGTAGGCAGAGAGACAGGCAGAGAGAGAGAGGAGGAAGCAGGCTCCCCGTGGAGCAGAGAGCCTGATGCGGGGCTCAATCCCAGGACCCTGGGATCATGATCTGAGCTGAAGGCAGAGGCTTTAACCCACTGAGCCACCCAGGCGCCCCTGTGATACTTCTCTTAAAGGGCGTGTGTGTGGACTCACTTGCCTCAGAGACTAGCATAAAAGCAGCAGTTGAAAAAAATCCCATTTCCATTTGCACCAGAAAGAATTATTCATCTATTTTTATTTTATTTCTGTGTGTGGTGTAAGGAAATGGTCCAGTTGCATTCTTTTGCATGCTGATGTCCAGATTTCCCCATGCCATTTGTTGAAGAGACTATCTTTTTTCCATTGGATAGTCCTTCCTGCTTTGTTAAGAATTAATTGACCATATAGTTGTGGGTCCATTTCTGGGTTTTCGATTCTGTTCCATTGATCTATGTGTATGTTTTTGTGCCAGTACCATACTGTCTTGATGATGACAGCTTTGTAACAGAGCTTGAAGTCTGGCATTGTAATACCACCAGCTTTGTTTCTCTTTTTCAAGATTGCATTGACCATTCAGGGTCTTTTGTGGTTCCATACAATTTTTGGATTGTTTGCTCTAGCTCAGTGAAACATGCTGGTGGTATTTTGATGGGGATTGCATTAAATCTGTAGATCGCTTTGACATTTTAACAATATTTATTTTTATAATCCATGAGCATGGAATGTTTTTCCATTTCTTTGTGTCCTCCTCAATTTCTTTCATGAGTGTTCTATACTTTTCAGAGTACAGATATTTTACCTCTTTGGTTAGGTTTATGTCCATGTATCTTATGGTTTTGGTGCAATTGCAAATGGGATCGATTCCCTCTTTTTGATGCTTCATTATTGTTGTATAGAAATTCAGCAGATTTCTGTATGTTGATTTCATATTATGCAACTTTACTGAATTCTTGTATCAGTTCTAGCAATTTTTTGGTGGAATCTTTTGGGTTTTCCACCTAGAGTATCTTGTCATCTGTGAAGAGTGGAAGTTTGACCTCTTCCTTGCCAACCTGAATGGATTTTATTTCTTTTTGTTGTCTTGTTGCTGAGGCTAGGACTTCCTAATGTTAAATTACAATGTTAAATTAGATGTAATGTTAAATTACAATGGTGAGAGTGGACATCCCTGTCTTCCTGCTGACTAGAGGAAAGCTCTCAGTTTTGCCCCACTGAGGATGTCTTAGCTGTGGGTCTTCCACATATGGCCCTTATAATATTGAGGTATATTCCCTCTATCCCTGCTTCATGGAGGGTTATCAACAATGGATGTATTACTCTGTCAAATGTTTTTTTTTTTCTGCACCCATTGAGAGGATTATATGGCTCTTATCCTTTCTTTTATTAATGGTATATCACATTGATTTATGAGTATCGAACCACCTTGCTGCCCAGGAATAAATCCCACTTGATCATGGTCAACGATTCTTTTAATGTACTGTTGGATTTGATTTGTTAGTATTTTGTTGAGAATTTTTGCATCCATGTTCATCAGGGATATTGACCTTTAATTCTTCTTATTTAGTGGGGTCTTTGGTTTTGGAATCAAGTTAATGCTGGCCTTATTGAAAGAGTTTGGAAGTTTTCCTTCCATTTCTTTTTTTTTTTTAAGATTTTATTTTATTTATTTGACAGAGAGAAATCACAAGGAGGCAGAGAGGCAGACAGAGAGAGAGGAAGGAAGCAGGCTCCCTGCTGAGCAGAGAGCCCTATGCGGGCTCGATCCCAGGACCTTGGGATCATGACCTGAGCCAAAGGCAGAGGCTTAACCCACTGAGCCACCCAGGCGCCCCTCTATTTTTTGGAACAGTTTGAGAAGAATAAGTATTAACTCTTCCTTAAATGTTTGGTAGAATTCCCCTGGGAAGTAATCTGGTCCTGGACTTTTGTTTGTTGGGAGATTTTTGATTATTGATACATAATATTGAATTATTATGTTGTAGACCTGAAAGTAATATACTGTTATATATCAATTAATAAAAAAATAAAAATACCAGTTCATGATGAAATGACAGTTTTATTTACAAAGCCTACTTTTAGTTTTTGTTAATAATTAGAAAAGATGATTAAATATGTTTTGAGATGAGATAGGTCTTTTGATTACATTTCAATTCACACTGCAATTATTGAGAAAATCTGTATAAAATTTCAACACAGTGTAAAGTCATTGGAAATCAAGACACGGAAATAAAATTCAGCATTTGCCACAAGAAAACAAAACAAAATTAAACAAATATAAAAATCTCAATTTTAAGGTTCCTTTGCAATTTTACTCAGAAAATAAAGCAAAAAAAAAAAAAAGAAACAATAGAACTTTATATAAATATTTATTTTTAATAGAATCATAGCTAAATTAAGTATAGGGATAAGGAAACAATATTAACTTTTTGCATTGTTGGTAAAAACCATTGGCTCAGCTTGAAATCCAATTTTTTTTGGTAGAAATTTCTGATAAAAGCAACAAAAAAAGAGTCAGTAGAAAAGGTCATATCAGTGATGCTAACAACATAGCAAATGCCAGTGCTTCCATGTGAGATACTAATATTTTTCTGTCCACCCAAAAATTTTCAAAGATTCTGTGCCTTCCATCTTTTAAGAAATCCCAACACTTTAACCTCTTACATGATTGCTGTAACAGAGTAGACACATTTACTCAATAGTATACAAGATCAAGATAGGAGGGAAGAAATATTAGGGAAGGTATCTGTATCAAAGTTAAACCAAATTCTTAAATTTAATTTTTAAAATTATATTTCCTAATGGAGAGATCATTACAGTGAATCATCATTATGGCCCATGTTTACTGGTGTTTGGTCTGCTCTAATTCTACACATCTGTCTTGACTCCTATTCTTCAGAAATTATTTACAGCTTGTTTCTATGGCTCCTGCCTCCTCAGTTCTCTTTTAAATACTTTGCCAAATTTCTTTTCTATTGTTTGTCTATCTACTTCTGTTGTCCTACCCTAATCTGACTCCTAGGACAAACTACTTATTATTGATTTCTTAAGGACTCATGGGATTAGAACTAGGGCAAAAGTGGGTCAACAGTGTCGAGGCAAAAACGTAACTGGACAAAGTCCAACAGTCAAGGAGGACTTTATTCAAAGCTGCTGCCATAGGACAGAGAGATGGGACCCAAGTCTGAACTCAAAGCTGCTGAAACAAAGGGCAGGAGGGGTCTTAGGGGTGGAGGGAGCTGAAAGAAAAGTGCTAGAGGACATTACGAGTGAGGTTGATCAATGGGATGTGTTAACACATTATCTCCTAATTTTGTAGATATTTTCATCTGCGATTAGACCATCTGTGTTTGCTAATTGGTGCTCACCCAAGTTCAGTTTCTATCCTCCCATAGAGACTATGGGATAGGGATAATTTATTTGATGATTGCATTTCAAAAGGGTGGCTCTCAAGTCTCTGAAAAAGACATTCCTGGTTTGTAAAACTGAGGCTTTAAAAAGCTTCACCCATATTTCAAAAAGGCAGAGACGAAAACCTACAACTTGTAAGTTTTCTAAAGAAAATACTTAAGAAGGGAAGTTTAGGGTCTAGAATAAGGAAGAAGTCTGTCTACAGTGTGGTCAAACTTAGGGAAATATTAAGGCATCTCGATTAATAGAAAAATAGAAATAGAAAGAAGTTTCTTCTTTCATGAAGAAAAACTTCATGAAGCAGGGCTTCCTGTTCTTTTCCAAGGTTCTTGGCTTATTTGTTTTGTTTTCGTTCCCAATTACTCTATTTCCTCTCCCTCTAGTGATTTGTAAATTTCACATATAAAAAACAAAGACCATGTTTAATGATAAAATACATTTAGGAAATGTAACATTAAATACAAAGTTAAATACATATCATTTTTGGAAGAGTCCTCAAAACCTTTCTTATGTTGATGTGCCATATGAATCTTACAGAGAGGATTATACTGACCAGTGTTTACAGAGGACTTCTCTTTTTCATAGGAACGTCTTCAGGTTTAGTTTTCTACAGAGTCAAATATGAGAACAGTCAGTCTGGAAAAGTTTTCTTAAGAAGTTTTGGTAAGTTATATCATTTCTCTGTTGAGATAGGAGTTAAGAAATGGCAAAGAAATTGAGCCAGTTTCTTAATTAACTTTTTAAAATTTTTTATGTGTTGAATAAAGTAAAAATAAAGTTGATTAAGTCATATCTGCCTTCATTTGTCATGTCTTGTACTAATTATTCTATATAAGATACAAAATGCTAAAACTGAAAGTGTATAAATAACCAAATAAGTATACCTTTTTTTTCCCAATTTTTTATTTTTATTTTTTTAAAGATTTACTATTTTTTTTTTGAAAGAGAGTGGAAGAGGGTAAAGGGAGAGAGAGAATCTCAAGCACACTTCCCGCTGAGCATGAAGCCCAATGTGGGGCTCGATCCCATGACCTTGAGATCATGACCTGAGCCAAAATCAGGAAATAGATGCCTAACCAACTGCCTCACCCAGGTGCCCCAACATAGTTTTGCTTTAAAAAAGGCATTAATCAATAATTTTACCCTGTGTACATTTACAAGATGAAAAAGAGATTTACAATTTATCCTACAATTCTTTAGATATAAATCTCAGGTAGATCAACTGAATCAAAATCAACTTCTGTTTCAATGGAACATTAACCAAAGAGATAGAAAATGGAATGTGCAATTTTAACATTAGGAAATGGTCAAGATAATGCCTACTTTGGTTTCATACACTGCACCGCTGTCTTTGGTGGAGTTACTTGGTTTTGAAGAGCAGAGTTTCATCTACCTTCCAGACAATCATCTTGTGGAAACATTGAACTTAATATATGAAAGTGTCTGCCGAGATTTGCAAAATACCTCCTCTTCTCCAACAAGAGATACTAAGTTGAGCAGCTAAAATTGGCAAGAGGGATGCAGCAACAACCAGCATGGTTCAGGAAATATCTTTGTCACTGTGGCCTGGTAGTCTCCTCCCCCTTTGGGAGATAACTGTAACACAGTTTGTGAATAGCCTTTCTTCCCTTATAGGCAGAACCAGCAGGGACCAATGGGATTCCCAGAGGTACCAGTTAAAAAAAAAAAAAAAAAGATAATAAACATTATAAAGGGTCTCAAAATCATTGAAACCATAACTCACACAAGTAGACCAGCACCTGCACAGTATATGATCATGTCAACTGACATTAAGAAAGCATCTAACTAAAGCCAATATTCATTAATGATACATGTAACAAAACCCAACAATTATTCACGGTATAAACTCTCCCCCAGTCAGAAATAGCAGGGAATTTTCTCAACTTGATAAAATAGCATCTCCAAAAACAAACAAACAAACAAGCAAAACCAAAACAAACCAAAACAAACCAACAACCCTCCCCACAATTAACACCATATTTAACAATGAGGAATGAATGATGCTTTCCCCCTAAGATCAAGAACCAAGCAAGGATATCCACTCCCACTAATCTTATTCTGTATAGCACTGATGCTCTATCCACTTCAATAAGGCAAGAAAATAGAAATAAAAGGTATAAAGGTGAAATAGGAATGAATAAAGTGGTTCTACTCTCAGATAACATGATTGTTCACATAGAAAATTTTGAGAAATCTACAAAAAGAGTTCTACATTAAGCACATTCAGCAAACCGCAAAATACAAGATCACAACAATCAATCACAATTCTATATGCTAATAAACACAAGAAACTGAAATTCAACACACAGTATGATTTACAATTGATCCAGAAAAAAAGAATATATAGATGTATGTTTAAAAAGATATACACAGGATCTGTATGTTTAACACTATCAAATACTAATGAAAGAAATCAATGAAGACCTAAATACATTAAGAGAAATTCCATATTCCTGAAATGGAAGATTCAACATAATATAAATATTCTATCCAAATCCATCTTCAGGTTAAATGTCATTCCTAACAATATCCCAGTAATGTAGACATAGACAATATTACTATAAAATTTATATGGAAACATAGAGACATAGAATATCCTGAAGACTACTAGGTAAAGAAGAATAAAGTAGAAGATATCATTCTATCTAACTTCCAGGCTTACTTTATAGCTACCATAATTAAGACAATGTGATATTTGTGGGGACATAAACATATGCATTAATGGAACAAAAGAGAAGACACAGAAATAGAACCATATAAATATACTGAACTGATTTTTGACAGAGAAGCAAAACCAATTTAATGAAAGAAGGACAGAATTTGTAACAAATAATACTAGAGCAATTGGACAAAAAAAATGAACCTCATCATAAACCCCATGCTTTATATAAAATAACCACAAAATGGAATAGAGATTTAAATCCAAAAACTGAAATTAAACATTTTAGGAAAAATAGAAGAAATCCGAGGAGTGTGATTAGCCAATAGATTCTTAGCCTTTATCCCCAAAGCACAATCTATAAAAGGAAAAAATGGAAAGACTGGACCTCACACTTTTTTTTAAATTGCTCTGCAAAAGTCTATGTGAAGAGGATTGAAAGAAAAGCCACTAAAAGTTTATAAATAGGCAAAGTATGGATCCTTAGGGTGATGAAACTGTCCAAATCTTAACTCTGGTGGTGGTGACACAAACCCACAAATGTGATAAAATCATACAGTATGAAGTACATGCAAACACATACCCATGAGTATAAGTAATACTGGGGAAAACATGAATAAAATTGTTACATTGTATTAAGTGTATGAATTGGCACAATATTGTATTAGTATTAATATTGCAGTCCTGATTAAAAAAAAGACTTAAGGTTGCAATGATTAGTAGGTGGCACAGTCCAGATAGGAATCCAGGCATCCTGGCTCACAGGTCATGTTCTTACACGAGCACACATACTACCCCTTACTGAAGCGAGGGGTCTGTAGGTTCCTCATTTGGAAATCAGAAAAGAACTCGGATGTCTATTCTGGTCACTAATTATCTTAATGACTTGCACAAACTGTAATTTTTTTTCAAGGTGGCATTTTTTTCACATGAAGTTAGGAGTACAGTTTCTACTATTAAAATAGACCTGACTTTGAATTCTCTTTTTGTAACTTTGGACAAATCGCTTAACTTTTCTGAGAGTCTTTACCTCTTGTTGTATGTATTAGGTGAGATCACACTTGAAAAGTGTTTTGGTCATCACTTGGAAAAGAGAAAATATGCAATATAGTCTGTTCTTCATTTATCCCAAGTACAATAAAGGAATTACAAGTGAAAAAAATTATTTTTGACAGTTTATGATACAAATACATATTTTAAAAGACTCATATATTTAAATAATTTCCAGGGTCTTTATCATTGAGAAGATTTTATGGAATTTGTATCATCGTGACTTGTTAGTAAATATATGTCAGTGGGAGTTCCTAATTAAATTATCTTACAGTAAATTTATTTTATTTTTTAAAGATGTATTTATTTATTTTAGAGAGAGAAAGAGAAAGAATGAGCATGTGGGGGAGGGGCAGAGAGACAGAGAGAATCCCAAGAATACTCTGCTGAGCACAAAGTCCAATACCAACACGGGGCTGGATCTCACCACCCTGAGATCATGACCTGGACCGAAATCAAGAGTCAGATGCTTGGGCACCTGGGTGGCTCAGCCTGCTAAGCATTTGCCTTCAGCTCAGGTCATGATTTCGGGGCCCTAGAATCGAGCCCTGAATCAGGCTCCCAACTTAGTGGGGAGTCAGTTTGTTCCTCTCCCTCTGCCCCCACCTTGCTCATTCTCTCTCTCTTTAAGAAATAAATGAAATCTTAAAAAGAGTGAGATGCTCTACTTACCAAGCTATCCCGGTGTCCCAAATTTATTTTAATTAAAAAACAATTAGTGAGGGTCTGATATATGACAGAGTATGACATCTATCTGATATATGACAAAGTAAATGAGCCTGTCAACCCTAGAGAAAATTCTATTCTAGTAAAAGAAAAATCTGCAGTACAAATTCTGTCCAGAGAAGTGTGCCCAGTAAAACTTTCTGTGCTGGTGAAAATGTTTTATATCTGTTAGGCTGCCAATACCATAGTATCTAACCACATGCAGCTATTGAACCCTTGAAATGTGGCTAAGGCAATGGGGCAAATGATCTTTTATTTTATTTGATTAATTTACATTAAGAAGCCACATGTGCTAGTATCTTTTAGTGAATGGTGCAGTGTGGAGGGGACTATAAAGTAAATAACCTTAAACTGAAAAGACAAAGTAGGAACCAGGTACAAAAGCAGAATAATGGAGTCTTTTTTTTCTTCATAAATTTTCTTTCTTTTTGCATACATGCTAAAATAATGCCTGAAAAGGTATGTATACCCTCTCATACTTTTAGGTTAAATTGTTAAGAAATTGATCTTGGGGTAAAGTCCTTGCAAAGGATACTTTAAGTATAATGAGTGAAATGAAAGTTAAGTTTTAAAATAACTTGATACCCATCAACATCCATTTACAGCAATCAATGAATAAGCTCCTTTTAATAGTCTAGAATATTGCAATATTCATTTTTCTCCAAAATGTATCTTTCTATTGAAATTCTCTCTCAGAATTTCTTGTAATGAATATTTTATGTTTTAAGTATTTCAGCAATCAATACCCATAGTTCTCTGCAACAAAATTACTTTTATTTTTGTTGATCATGTTTCTAATAATATAAAATAAAATTAAAAGAACACTTAATTTATTTTTCATTATCATTATTAGAATTACTTTTAGCACAAAAATGTTTTACATGACCATAATACATTTTACAATTTGATAAGAAATAATTATGAAACATAATTATGTTATTCATGAATTAAAATTTCTTATTCTGGAGTAAGAGAGATGTCAGTTTCAGCTCTATTTCTAATTTTCATTCCTATACTTTAAAGTACTGAGATATTTTGGACACAAGAATAAGCATATGAAATGGAAGAGGTTTTGTTCTATCAACGTCTAATTGTTTAAAAATCCTACCAAGTTATATGTCACAAATCACAAAGTGCTCTTTTATCATATTTTAAATCCCTTAGGTGACAACTCAAGTCAAACCTTCCCCTATTTTGTTCAAAGGGAAGAATGGCAATCCACCTGTCTTGGTAAATGATCAGTTACTAGTAGAGTCATAACCTTACCTACATTAACACTAATATTATTACTAATTAATGTCTCTTTTAATGAATCACAGATTTTGCATTTATTTATTTTTTTAAAGATTTTTAATTTATTTATTGCACAGGGAGAGATCACAAGTAGGCAGAGGCAGGCAGAGAGAGAGGGGGAAGCAGGCTCCCCGCTGAGCAGAGAGCCCAATGCGGGGCTCTATCCCAGGACCCTGAGATCATGACCTGAGCTGAAGGCAGAGGCTTAACCCACTGAGTCACCCAGGTGCCCCCAGATTTTGCATTTATACTCAAATTAAGAAAATGTAGACATAACAAATAATAGGCATAACAAATAAAGTAGAAAGCTTCTGTACTGCAAAAGAAAAAATCAACAAACTGAAAAAGCAACCTATGCAATGAGGGAAAATATCTGTAAATCATATATCTGATTGGGGGTGAATATCCACAAAATATAAATAATTCATACAATTCAACAGCAAAATCAAACAGTCTATTTAAAAAAAATGGGCAGAAGAGCCAAATAAACATTTTTTTTTCATAGAAGACATGCAAATGGCCAATAGGTATATCCAAAAATGCCCAACATCACTAATCATCAGGGAAATTCAAGTAAAAAAACATAATGAACTATTAGTTCACACTTGTTAGAATGACTATCATCAAAAAGAAAAATAGCAAATTTTGGCAAGGATATGGAGAAAAGGGAACCCTTACACACTGTTAGTAGTGATGTAAATTGGCACAGACTCTTCAGAAAACAAAATGGAGGCCCCTCAAGAAATTAAAACTAGAACTACCATTTGATCCAGCAATCCCACTGCTGGACATACAGCCAAAGGAAATGAAGTAAGAGCCTTGAAGGGGTATCTGCCCACCTGTGTCCATTGCAGACTTATTTAGAATAGTCAAGATATGGAAACAACTTAAGGGTCCATCAAGAGATGAATGTGTGTTGTGTGTGTGTGTGTGTGTGTGTGTGTTTGTGTGTGTATACACGTATATATGTATATATGTGTCTTCATAAACATGGCAGAATATTATTTTGCCATAAAAAGAAAAAATTCCTGCCATTTACAACAATACAGATGGACCTCAAGGACATAATGCTGTGAAATAAGTCAGAGAAAGACAAAGACCATATGATCTCACTTTTAATGTGGAATCCAAAAACAACAATAACAACAAAACCAAAAATAACAAACTAACAAACTCATGGATACAGAGAATAGATTGGTGGCTGTCAGAACTGGGGGGTGGAAGGGGGGCCGAACAGGTGAAGGTGGTCAAAATGTACAAGCTACAGGTATAAAAGAAATAAGTCCTAGAAGAGTAATGTACAATGTGCTGACTGTTTACTTAATGATAGTGTATCGCATATTTGAAATTTGCTATGAGAATAGACCTTAAAAGTTTTCATCATAAGAACAAAAATTTGTAATTATGTATGGTGAAGGATTTTTTTTAAAGATTTTTATTTACTTATTTGACAGAGATCACAAGTAGGCAGAGAGGGAGGCAGAGAGAGAGGAGGAAGCAGGCTCCCTGCTGAGCAGAGAGCTGGATGCCAGGCTTGATCCCAGGACCTGAGCTGAAGACAGAGGCTTTAACCCACTGAGCCACCCAGGCGCCCCATGGTGATGGATTTTAACTACACTTATTGTGGTGATTATTTCACAATATATACAAATCATTATGCTGCATGCATGGAACTAATATGTTATATGTCAATTATATCTTTAAAAGAGAATCATCCGACCAGTAGGCTGCAGGACCAAGTTGACAAGAAGGTGTGTGTTCAAGCAACTATATCTCAGCCAATCCAATATGCTGTGGAGGTTTCTATACCCCAGGACAAAGCACCAGAATAGGGACCTGGGAAGATGAGAGACAGGTTCTAATGTGAACGGAAGAAAAGCAATTATGAAAGAAGCAGTGGGGAAGGCAAGACTCCTCCAAAAGCCATTTATTAGGTAGGTCAATACAAGGAAAGAGAAAATGTGAGCACTCTTGTAATCAGTTACCTGTGCTACCCCTTGCCATCATATAGATGTACTTTTCCCGGTTGGGAGCCTTGGACGGTTGCCTGTGGTTTCCAGAGCAACTGGCTGCCTGGAGTGACTGGAGGAGAGCACATGGAAGAGAGAGAACTTGAAGCCAGATGATGACAGCATCACACGCATGATTATATTGAAGTCATGTGGCCGGTACCAAATTTGATGACACATTCATTCATGCTGGTTTTGAGTTCAAATGTGAGCCAGGCACCCAGCGAAGCCAGTGGTCCTTCATCTTAAAGGTGAATCAAAGTCACAAAGGGAGACTTGCAAATTCAGATTAACAATTCAGACTCTGCTAGAAATTTGTATTTCAATGTTTTAAATCTATAAAGAACATTCTAACATGGAGAGAGGAAGAGTAGCACTGTGTAAAGCAACATAAAAGGGAGACATTTAAGAGCCAGCCTCACAGGGCACCTGGGTGGCACAGTTGGCTGAGCATAGGGCTCTTGGTTTCGGCTCGGGTCATGATCTTAAGGTCACAAGACCCAGCCCCACGTCAGGCTCCATGCTCAGCTCAGGGTCTGCTTGGGATTCTCCGTCCCTCTCCCTCTCCCTCTGTGCCTCCCACTCGTGCCCACTCTCTCTCTCTCTAAAATAAATTAATACATCTTAAAAAAAAAAAAAAAAAGAGTCGACCCAAGGCAGGCAGGCACTGGCAAGCTAGGAGCAAGAGGGACATCACCATGAGCAAGATGTGCACAAGTATGGCGGGTGTTCCCAGCACCAGGAGCCTCACACTTACGTGCTCTGTGCCACTTCAAGATGGACATTTTCTGGCTCCTCCCGTTTTTCCTCCAGCCTCTTCAGGACCTCACCGAGGACACAAGGACTGGCAGGGTTGGCACAGACAGGGCTTATTTAATGAAAAGATGTAAATACACACTTTCATAATGCCGAGGGCATCTCTGTACAATTCAATGGACTCTCAGCTAGATTACTCCTGCCCCAAATTGCTTTAGATATGGTTATATTTATTGTATATTATCATATTCTAAATTACTTTTCCTATTTTGTCCTTAATCATCAGGCGCCTCAACCCAGTCAGTGGCAATTCAAGGAAGATTTTCCATTTTGTGTGTGGGTATAAAATTGAGATGCTCTTAGGGTCTGATCATCAGGAGATGCATTGATTTATTTTTTTTTTTCATCAGACTCTCATTCAATATACTCCCCTTGTGACCCTGAGCTGTATGACACACTGAGCTGGGAGACTTGAGGAATAAAGAGGATGCCAGCACGTGCTCCCTGGTAGGTGTAAAGCCCTATGGAACATACGGTCCAACCCCTCCTGTTCCAAAAAATCCAAGGTTTAAAAGGTGGGGTGACTTTACCAAAGTTACCTCACTCATCGATGGCTAAAAATGGTAGCATACGCTACGTATCTTTTTATGTTTTGTCTCTTCACCACATACTTATGTTAGGGACCATGCAAGCCTGTTCATGAGGAAGAAGTCCCCTGATGACAGAGCTCCATAAATTTGCTCACACCTATAGGAACTAAGGGTGGTCAGATTTCTGCCTCAAAACGATCATACCTTTCTAGTGCTTGGAACACGTGCACAGCTTTTGAAATGTGTAGACATCTTTGATTACATGCTTCACATGAAAATCCTGTGATAGTTACACCTTAATAACCTTCATCCAGAGACTTCTCTCCCATTAGATATTACCTCCACTTGTACTTCTGAAATTAGAAATTTCATATTTTTCTGATGAACCACATGCTGCCAAGCCACATGTTTCTGTATATATTGTTCTGCTTACCTAGAGTCCTCTGTGGGTTCATTACCATGTGGGGAGATCAGCATTCCTTCAAACTCTCTCCAACAATCTTCTCTGGAGCTCCTCTGAGTAACCTCTAAGAGGGTTGGGCCACATTTTGTGGAATGTACACCCCCGCAATATTGGGCAACATTGGTCTGCCCCCAACCACTACCGCAGCTTTCCATTACTATTTCTGCTTTTTCCTTGGCTAGCTAAAGAAGAGAAGTCCTTAATTTCCTCCACTTCTTGATTAGGTAGTAAGCTAATGTGTCATAAATAAAACCCCCATGAGTTTGTACCTCTTTTATACATATATATATGTGTGTGTATATATACACATATACATATCATATTCTAAAGATGTGCACAAGTATGGCGGGTGTTCCCAGCACCAGGAGCCTCCCACTTACGTGCTCCGTGCCACTTCAAGATGGACATTTTCTGGCTCATCCTGTTTTTCCTCCAGCCTCTTCAGGACCTCACCGAGGACACAAGGAGTGTATACACACACACACACACACACACACACACACACACATATACACATGTATATATTCACACACATACTTCTATTGTTTTGGCTATTAAATATATCCATTTAATTCAATTTATTGTTTTATTAATTTATTATTTAATTTAATATTATTTAATTTAATATTAATTTAAATATATATATTTAATAGCCAAAACAACAGAAGTATATTTTAGCTCATGTAAAAATATCATGTAGGTGGACGACAGGTCATCAGACAGGATTTCTCCTGATTACAGGCTGACAGGGCTCTGCCCTCGTCATCACATGACTTTGAGGTCATTCTTAGGGTCTGTCCATTAAAGTCAGCTGCTACAGTTAAAAGCACAGAGGAGCATGCATGAATGTTCCAGAATTAGACCCCATCCCTACTGTTTAACTTCGATGGCTTAGAATTGGTCTTGAAGCCATATCTGGATGCAGCAGAGGCTGGGCTATGTAGCTAGCTTTGTGTCCAGAAGAAGAAATAGGTTTTTGTCAAAAGCTGTCAGTCTCTGTATAGTCCAGTCAGTCCAAACATGCATTTGCATCTTTCTTTCTAAGCAGAGAATAGTGAATCATCTTTCCATAAAGAAAGTGGCCCAACATTCATCCGAGTTACTCAACCCAACTCAGTGTTTAGGGCTTCTGTGTAGAGAGCATCCCTTGTGTTTGGTCTAGCTGTGGTTTACTGTGCTCTAGAAAACCATGAGCTACAAAAGTAAGCAATCTCCTCTCTCTAGGCACACAAACACACATACGCACACATACACATAATATTAGAATAAGAACAGAATAAGCCTATTTCTGAAAAATATCTATTAAGAAAATCTATATATAAGTAAACTTCTATTTGGTATAAGGTGTTTCTCAGTGTTCATACTGATCAATTAAATTTGTGGAGTCCAAAAAAGATAAGGTATAGTCTTTCCCTTCCCAAACAGTAATTGTCTTCCTATAGCCAATGCACATGGTTGTTTTCTGTTTTTTGTTTGTTTGGTTGGTTTTTGTGTCTATTTTTTAGACACAAACTAAGAGCTCTTGGCTGATCCCTGTGCACCAGCACCTTCCTGTCCCCGTAATTAGCCTCTCCCACCTCTGCTGGCTCCTGCTTGCCATTCAGTTCTCTAAACTTAAATGTCACCTTGTCTGGGCACCCAATCCAAGGTCACCTGGCATTAACTGGGTAACACAACACCAAATTTACCCTCAAAGAATGTATCAGCTTTGAAAATAATCTTTTTTTTACCTACTTGTTTGTTACCTGTCTCCCTCCAGCTAAAGCCAACCCCATGACAAATAGGATTCTGTCCTATTCATTGCTTTTATATCTATCATGCTGAATAGTATCTGATACATATTTGTTACTGACAAATATTTTTTAATGGATCAATTAAGTAATTAGTCCTCCATTTGAGCCTCAACAGCTTCATAGTGGCTTTGTTCACATGTATATTCAAACTAGCGGTCCACATACTATAAAGCCTAAAAGGCTGGTCCTCAGAAGCCGTGCAGTGGATTCATTAAGGGATGAACTTTACTCTCAGTCATTCATGAGCCAGCTGTCACTTACCATGAATGACCAAAGGATAATTATCCCACCATTCTCATTTTCGTTTTTCTTATTTGTAAAACTGAGATAATTAAAGCAAATATTACCCACAGTGGGTTGTTACATGGGATAAATATTATGGCACACACAAAAAATATTAGCTATTCAGTAAAGGTTGGCTATGACACTATACTTTGAGTCTCAGTATATCGTGATCCCTGAAACTTTTTTTTTTTTTAACTGAAAACACAGTTGAATGAATCTGGAAACAACAGAATAGCTGATGAAGGTAGAGACCAGCCACTGATATGTCCAGAACTCAGCGTCCATCAGTCTCTCCTATTGTTGCTCAGTGGCTGTCCATGAAGATGCTGTATTTTTAACATGGGGATTCTCTTATCCCCAGAAGGCAGCCAGGTGCTCCTCTAACTTTGGGTACCATAGATATCTCTAGACTATAAATAGAGGTTCTGTCTCATTATCTATCAGTTTAATAATCACTCCCTACTGAAGTAATAGAAGACTAATTGTGCTAATAAGTTTAAATTGGATGTGTGCCTATGAACTTCAGTGTTTTACTGTTGGCACAGATTCAAGCCCCAATTTTGTTACTGGGGAGGAGAAAAGCAGCTGGTTTTGTTGTTGCTTGTTTGTACATTTTCTATCTTTTTAATTTGGTAGTGGCCAGCAGACTCTCAGATTCAGCTCTGAATCTTGGTTCATCCACTTTACTACTAATACTATGGCCTCAGGCTAGATACAACTCCTCTTTGAGACTCAGTTTCTCCAACTTTCTATTAGAACTAAGTATTAATTGTAACAAATCTTTATTTTGTTGTGTGATTTCTACTTGCTAGGCACGGTCCTAAGTTCTGTATGTACATTTACTCATTTAAATCACATAATATTCCCATTAGATAGGTTAATATCACCACCCCCAACATCCCCCATTTTGCAGATGAGGAAACTGAATTACAAGGAGAATCAGTAAATTGTGTAAGATTACACAGCTAGTAAAAGGTAATGCCGGCATTCAAAGCTCAGCTGTCTGGCTCTGACATCTGTGTCTTGATCACGGTGGTATATCCTCTATGACGTGAAGCATCCACTCAAAGGGCACGTGAATTCTTAAACTTCTGATTAAAACCTTCCTATTCTACCAGCTTAGCTAACTTTCTTGCAATTTAATTACAAGGCTTTAAATGAGAAGGTATGTAGTAAAAAGATTAGTGTAGTACCTTGTTCACTACAGACTGTGAATATATTTTTGCTTCCTTTCCCTCTCTTTGCCCTGTGCACGAAGTGCTAGACTGTAAAACCGGGGACTCCGTCCGTGAGAACTCGACATCTCATTCCAGCTCAACCTGTAAGCTAGGGGGTGATAATGAAACCAGACAGCTCCTTAGACAGAGAAAATCACTAGGGCAATCAGGTATTATATACTTACACAAAGATAACTTCCTTTTAGAGGTCTCTCCCACCGTGCTATTTTGAGGGTGAGAGGGGGGGATGGAGAACTTCTTTAACTCTGGCATTTTCATGCCACGCAGCTCAGGACATGTGACATCAAAGTTTAGCTGTGTACACTGTATTATCTGGAGGCTCTCATTTGAAAAGACTTTGTCAGCATCTCTTGCTTCACTTGAACCCAGAGAGTCTAATGCAAGGGGCCTGGGATCCCTAAATCAATGACACACCATGAAAGCATTTGCAGCCTAACTTTGACTTGCTGCCTTGGATGTATGGGCCATGCTCTTCCTCTAGTATCTGTTGGTCAGTCCCATCATCAATACACCAGGAGAAAACTTTCAAACCATGCATGTGATTTTGCAATTACTTTCATTTCTGGTGACTCTGTCTCAAATTTATATTGGTCTTTAGGTTTCCATTTCTCTTTTACCATCACAAAATCAAGATATCAGAAATACCCTAAAATTTAGGGACTAAAGAGAAAGCATCAACTAAGAAAGAGGTGAGAGGATTTGGCTTTGTCATGGGGCAATTTCCTAGAAACAAGTCAATATCAAATATCTTGGAAGTTAGTTATGAATGTGAGGTTCCCAGTGTGAGAGACCCCAGCTGGAAAATGCTGGTTTATATGAAGAAGGCAAGGCCAAGTGGTTTTCTTATCATATATACTGAGATTTATTATGATAGGGCTATCTGGGTCCTAAACATTCCTAGATGGGATTTATAAAAATGAGCAAGGCAACCCAAAACTGAACTCATCTTTTCTCCCACCTTAAACATTGTTTGCGTTACTTCTATCTAGCTTCTTTTTATGGACTTCTGGGAGTCATAATGCTATCATCTTCACCAACTTCTATGGATCCTACTCTTTACAACTTAAAAACCTTCTTCTCTCCATCTCCACTGACACTTTCTTACTTCAGAACCTTATGTATTCTCAAGTAATTAAAAATAATGGGTAAGCCCATATGGTCAGAATTGTTAGAGGGCTGCCCCACCACACAATATCCCCATGCAGGCCAGCAGAGAGAGATCCGGATCAAAAGAGGGAGGCTCCCTAACAGAATATGACCCCAAAGAGGCACAATTAATGCTATGGTATGAAGCTTTCCAACACCAAGAGATGCTTCCCTCTGCCTTGACAACCTTAGATTCTCAAATTCTTTGAAAACCATTTAGATACTGATTTACTGTTTCCAGTTTGGGTCAAAATAAGATATGAATAAAATGAAAAGAGTCTGATTTTCTCTATAGCTCATAAAGCACTGCCAAGAGGATTTCTGAAAACAAAAAAGAGATGTCTTCATTGATGACAACCCCAAAAGTATTTGCATGAACCCCAAAAGTATCTACCTATAAGTCAGTCATTCAGGAGCTGTTATATTCTGTTCATCCTAAATAAAAACTGTACACTTTTCAGTACAAATTCATATGCAGAAAGAATGCAAAAATAAATAAATAAATAACATGAACACCTCAGACTCTCAATTGAAAAATAAAGTATGATGGGGGGTGCCTGAGTGGCTTGATCAGTTAAGCATCTGTCTGACTCTTGATTTCAGCTCAGGTCATGATCTCAGGGTTGTGAGATTGAGCCCTGTGTCATGCTCCATGCTGGGTGTAGAGCCTGCTTCATGTTCTCTCTCTCCGTTTCCTTCTGCCCCTCTATGCCTGCTTGTGTGCATGCAAGTGCACACATTCTTTCTCTATATATATTTAAAAAAGAAAAAAAAAAAAGAAAAGAGAAAAAGAAAGTATGATAAATGAATTGAGCTCGAATACGGAAGGAGGGGCGCCTGGGTGGCTCAGTCCGTTAAGCGTCTGCCTTCAGCTCAGGTCGTGATCCCAGGGTCCTGGGATGGAGCCCTGCTTGGGGTTCCCTGCTCATCAGGGAGTCTGCTTCCCTCTCTTCCTCTGCTTGCCTCTCCCCTTGATTGTGGTCGCTTTGTCTCTCTCTGACAAATTGAAAAAAAAATTTTCAAAAAAATAAAGAATGCTGAAGGAATTATAGGATAATAGCAGACTACAGCAGTCTGAGTTTGCTTATGACTTTATCATTGCCTAGCAGTCTATGCTGAAGTTTTGAGTAATACAATAGAAATACACCAACATCCCATTTTATGGATTGAAGTGTTACACATATGAAATATTATTCTCCTTTTCCACTTTCCTCTGCCTTCTCCTTCTTCTTTTTCTTCATCTGTCCCTAATTAAAATTGTCTTTCTCCATAATAAAATAGCTTTCCTTTATTTTTAATAGGAACTCAGTTTACTAGAAAAATAAAGCACCTTATGCTTTACATACACCATGCAATTAGAATTTGCATTTCAGCATTTCACAAAAAAATTCAACATACGTAAGAATAAAACATTTTAATGCAAAGATTTGACCACGTGTAATATTAACTCATTTGTATTATATAGTTTTATAATATTTGACACATAAATATATATAAATTTTATTCTTTGTGTATCATCTACCTGTTTGCCTGGCTATCTGTATGTGGTAGTGTCTCTTCGAATGGAGATGGGGTAAATGACAGAGAGAGGAGTGAAAGATTGCTTCAAGGTTTGGGTATAGGGTCAGTCCAGGACTCTCTCTGATCCCAAACCTGGTATAAGCTTGTCATCTGGTAGAACTATTGATAGTGATCCACTAACATACTCAAAAGTCGCTGGTTTGGATGATAAGTTATATGATCCCCTACTCTTATCCTGCCTGGTTATTGACCTTTTGCCTCCCCTATAGTGTGAGCCCCTGGTAAGGCATGAATCACAGCCTATCCATTGTTATACCCTCTCTGGCTACCATAGTGTTTGACTCAATAAGCATCTGTAGAATAAGTAAAAGCGTGCTTCTCAGAGTCGCTGAGGTCGGTCTGAATCCACATTTCATGTTCTTTAAAAAGACCACATGGGAAATAGGGCCAATTCACACGGAGGTACTGCCTGAAGTCCTTCTCTTCCTTTCATGCCCATTGGCAATGCTACTGTCACTAAGAGTCTCCTCTGACCCTCCACCCAGAATCCTCATTTCCCTCACCCAGCACAGCCCCGCATGGCACATGTGTCATACAGCACCTCACTCCTTGTGATGCATTTGATGATTTGTCCTCTCTCCACAGCATCCCCTAGGCTGAAATCTCCTTGAATGCAAACAGCACATTTTTAAAAAAGATTTTATTTGTCAGAGAGAGAGAGCACAAGCAGGCAGAAAGGCAGGCAGAGGCGGAGAGAGAAGCAGGCTTCCTGCTGAGCAAGGAGCCTGATGTGGTACTCGATCCCAGGACCCCGGGATCATGACCTGAGCCGAAGGCAGTGGATTAACCGAATGAGCCATTCCGGTGTCCCCAAAAGTCACGTTTTTAATCATTAGTGCACATTATACCACAAAGACTTCCACTACTAATAAATGCTAACAGTGGCTTCAGAGCGTCTATTTGTAGGTGGGGTGTCAGGCAAATCATATGTATTATCTCATTTAATTTTCACAAAAAACTTGTGAGTGCTTAATATTGTTTTAACCATTTGACACCCAAGGAAGCAGATATTTAAAAAGTCGAATAAATTTATTCAAATAGTGCTAATAAATAGTAGATTTGAGATGTAAGCTTAAGTTTCTCTAAATCTAGATCATATTGTATTTCTTTACATGATGAGAATCTTTCTTTTAAGTCATAATTTTTCTACACACATATCCGTATCTGTGCCCATGTCGACGGTGTTTTTCTGTCTCTTTTTTAGGGATGTTTTCTCTCAGAAATCTAAGTCTTGTTTCAGATATCTTCTGAAAAAAAAAAAGACAATAGAATTAATATATAGCACTAATTTTCCTTCTCTTCTTAGCTGTCATAGCCAAAAGAGAGGCATCTGGGTAGATCTGGCAATTACTGAATTGTGTGATTTCTTCACGGTTCTCTATAGAGATACTCATTATCCCTTGATCCAAACAAAAAGTGCGGCTAATACCAAACTCTGCTTTGCCTTCAGTCCCAGTGGAAGGAACTTAATTCTTGGATTATTTCACAAAATCCACCAATACATCTTTCAATACTTTAAGCCAGAGACATTGCTAAAGAAATAGCTCACCACCAGTGTCTGGTCCACGTGGGAAGTTCTGTATCCACTTTGGAGCTGTGTTTCACATCTTGTTCTATTAATGACTCTGCCTAACTGCAAAAATGAGATGCCTCAACCGCATCTGTTATCTTCGGACACATACAGAACTTAGCAGTTCACAGCTTTTGTGCACTACCTCCATTGATTCTGATAAAATAGGCGGGCTGGAGATTAATGAGCTCGCCATTTCCAGAAAAATAGTGTAGGTTAAGAAAACTAAATGAAGCAATCATAAAATAATAAAGCACAGAGATGGATCTCTAACTTAGGACTCCTCCCTCTAATTCCAGGGTTTTTTCCACTCCTTTTACTCTGTCATGCTCATTTATAGAACTGAATTATCTGAAAGTGAAGCTATTTTGCAATCACATTACGGGGTATTGTGAAAAACTTAAATTCATGAACCATCTATTGAAAAATATAAATTATGTGTTGTACACTAAAATATCTGCAAGAACCAGCCCAGACCTGGAAGAGCTGTGCACGCCAGAGCCCCCAGCCACCATGGGGAGGGGTGTGGGTATTTGCATGGGGTAAGGGGGCAAGAAGGCATGCGTACAAGGTAAGACTGAGAAGCCAGACTGCAAGCCGTTTTCAAATCCATAAGTATCTCACACTCAAACCAGAATGTATCAAACTTCTAAAACAAGTGTTCTACAAAAATATGATTCCCAAATCAAATACATTGTATAAAACCTGAGATCTATACTGTGTCCACGGAAATTCAAAGTGCAACTAAAATATTAAAATTTCGGACAAACCATTCACCTACCAAATGGATTTTCAAGTGTTTATCTTTGCTATAGAATTTATTATCAAATACATTAAATGGGATGTTTTTAAAATCCATATTGGTGTGTTCTCTTTGGTATATAGTCTGAGATACCTTGCTTAAGGTAGTTTACTGAAGGATACTTAAGGTTTAAGAGTTCATATTTTTCTACATATTATTTGAGTTTCCCTTAAATTCCATTGACAGAATTTAGGGTCTAGCGTCTAGCATCTAGTGGAGAGAACAGCAACATAGTGTGTGTGTGCGTGTGTGTGTGTGTGTGTACAAGGTTTTAGGGGAAATAGAAGTTTCTTATGAACCCTTGATAGGAGCTTTTCAATCAACTCTATTATTTGTTTTCCACAGCGCACGGAAACCAAGGTAAATCCCCACACTGTGAGACAGAGTGTCTCCTTCTGATGTTCTTCTTTGTAGTGGAGAGACCCAGACCACAAGTTGGGAGATCTGAAGCATTGTTTCAGATTTTACCTGTTGGTGTGTGTGTGTGTGTGTTGGTTTTAAAACGCGTGCATGGATCTTTGACAATCTTACCCTCAAAAGGCAGAGCCTACTTCCTTCCACCAGTGTGGCTCTAAGGGGCATGTTACGGAACCCTGGGCCATTCACAGGTGAGCACTGGCACATTATCACTTCTGCATCTGATGAGATAAAGACTTGGAGCTCGGGCTAATGAATGGAATGTGGTGGTGAGATATCAACAGTGGAGAAAGATACAGTGTGGAGCTTGCAGCAGTCTCCAAGGGGGGGAAATCACAAGGGGGGGAAATCACAGGTCCCTGTGATTCTGTAGGAGGCCATTTTATCAACAGCAAGAGAATTTTATGTCCTTTCGGCTCCTGTGTTACTGGAGAGAGGCGGAACGTTTGGTCCTGGTCATCATAAGACAGGGCAGGTCTTTTCTCCCAGTGGCTTAAATGAAAGTTGATTGTACTGCTGATCCTTTTTCTTTGGGAATCCCCAAATGCCAGCATCTCAACATTTTTTCACTGGACCATTTCAATATTTCGAGAGCCGCATCTCCAGCACCACTCCTGAGGACACAGTATCAAATTGCTCAAATGCTTGCTGTCTGTGAAGTGTGGGCCTGGGAGCCTGGGGCTCACACAATCTGCACAGACAGTCCCAGCTCATCACCAGAGCTCCCTCCCTACTTTTCAACCAAATGTTTCAAAACCACCTCCTACTGCAGGCCACTTGGTTTCCCTCTGGCGTGTTTTCAGGGGAAATTGCTTCATACTTTAAGAGAATACCCCCACAATGTCTCTATGACATAACTTTCTCTCTAGCTTTACCTTTTTAAATTTGCTGTAACTTTTTTTTTAAATATTTTATTTATTGATTTGACAGAGATCACAAGTAGACAGAGAGGCAGGCAGAGAGAGAGAGAGACAGGGGAGGACGCAGGCTCCCCGCCGAGCAGAGAGACTGATGCGGGGCTCGATCTCAGGACTCTGGGATCATGACCCGAGCTGAAGGCAGAGGCTTTAACCCACTGAGCCAGGTGCTCCATATTTGCTGTAACTTCTTGTATGTTATTATCTCCTCCCATATTACCTTGCACCTTATGAGATAGGACTTTTTAAACATTGAGTTTTACTGTAAATTTATAGGGGTCTTAGGAGAGCAGGGAACCAAATGCTGGTTATTAGCCAAGCATTTAAAATATATATCCAAAACCGTTTTATTTATGTGGAACCGCCTAATATTAGGCAGTAAAACCATTCACGTTGATCTTTAAGACCCATGAGTTAATAGAAAATATAAGAAAATAAGATGACAGGTTAATCTTCTGAACTCCCACTGCTCTAACAAGCCAATGTGTGTTTTTTAATACAACTTAATATGAGGCTCTACCGAACATGTAGTTGTTAAGTTGTTAAGTGCCTCATGGTGCTGCGGTTGATGCTCATGACCACACACATGGCTTCAGTTATTCAAGATGGACACATTGTAGCAACTTGTCTTTATACTACTGAAAAAAAATCTGGTTATCTGTGACTTGACCTCAGTTTAAAACTGCTTCTACGGGAGCCTGGGTGACTCAGTTGATTAAGCATCTGCTTTCGGCTCAGGTCATGATCTGGGGTTCTGGGATTGACACCTACATTGGGCTCCCTGTGCAGTGGGGAGCCTGCTTCTCCCTCTCCTTCTGCCTCCCACTCCTCCTGCCTGTGCTCGTTCTCTTTCTGTCAAATAAATAAGTAAATAAAATCTTTTTAAAAAAGTGCTTTTAAATGTTAAAATAATATTGTTTGATAGGATGAGTAATGATTAGTGAACTAAAAAATATGCATTTCAGGCTGCACATTTTATTGTTTGCTGGTGATAAGAAACAATCACGTTTTTCAAAATTTTACATTTTATTTGGGGGAAAGGCATGTAAACAAATGATTGCAATACCACTATAACTACAAAAATATGATTACATTAGTTAAAATATTTACGTTAAATAGATTTCTGTAACATGTACCAGGGTCAAACCTCCAATCCTTCCTGGAGAAATCAGGGTTGGCCCCTACCCCTTGAGGCTCAGTGTTGTAAGGTAAGTTAATACCAGTAAACAACCCACATGGAACTCGATGAAGTTACTACAGAGATGTCAGATGAAGAACGTACAGCCTCCAGAAGCAAAAGCAAATATAGGCATGAGTCATACAACTGTCACTTATTAAAAGCAAACATTTGAGTTTATCATTTAGATTCCCTAGCCTTTATTTTATTCATCAGGGCAATGGGGACGTTAATACCTGCCTTTCAGTGTCGTCATGAGTATCGGATATGACCCCATAACTGAACTGACTTGCTCTGGACTTCCTGAGCAGGCCGTAATTGCAAGGGGAATGGTAGACAGAAGTTTATTTCCCAAAAATATGGGACCTGATGAAAAATCTTCCCACAGGGGAAGGGAAATTGCATGCAGAAAATCCAACAATGGAGATATATGCTAGAAGTATTATTATCATTAGGATCCCTGGCACTGTTCAGAAGTGGAGGCTCACTTAATCCCAATCTCTCTGTGAAATCACAATGGTGGGGTTCCCATGCAGATAGGTCTGACTATAGAGTCAGGATTTTTAACCACTTTACTATTCTCCTTCTTTAAGTAATCTGTTCCCTGACAGAGGCCGCAGGTAATAAAAACTTTTTTTCAGTGATAAATGCTGTCCAAATGCAGCAGATTCTTGTTCCTAAGTACATTTCTTAGATGCAATCTACCAGCCATTTGGAACCATATATTATAGCAGTGAGGAGTATGGACACTAACACTGCTGCCTGGGTTTAAATCTTGGCTCTGTCACTTACTAGCGATGTGGTTTGGGGCAGCTTATTCAATTCTATGTGCTTCAACTTCCATATGTAACATGGGGCATAATAATAGAACCTAGTTCATTTGATTGCTGGGAAGATTAAGTAAGTTAATTTATGTCAAGTGCTAAATGCAACATACATGCAAGAGGTCATTGATACTATGATTAGGGTTTGAAGCATTGAAGTGTGAGCCTTGCCGATCAATCACAGGCAGAAATAATACATCACGAAGCAATGTAGGAAGAAAAGATAGCTCTTATGACCAGTGGAGAAGGTTAAGCAGGGAACATAAGGCAAAGGGTAGTTTCGATAAAGGGAGGTGTGAAATGAATTTATGTTCACCATCTCACTTCAAGATGAGAAACTTCCCACTGGCTCTAATAGTTTGCAAGAGCTGTTGCTTTCCTCTAAAGTGAAATCAAACAAATAAAAAAAAGATAATTGCTCCTCACTGAAAGAATTTCTCAAATCATATTCTTTTGTGATTCTGGTTACCAAAGACACGTACATATACATGATTTAGTTTCAGTCCCCAGGAATGGCAGAAATGAGGCTATTTTGAGAGAAAAATATGAAATAGATTAATTTGAAGGGAAATTATATAATTTTATCCTCTTTCTGCTTGGACACTTGGTGCACGGGACCATGAGAGTGAAAGAAAATAAGTATATTAGGAAGCAGAGACAGGTTTCACTCATTAACATGAGAGTTATCGTACATTTCAGATATCTTATGATATTCATTGGACAAGTAACAGCAGTAATGCCCAGGGAAAAAGTGAAGCATGACAAATTCATTCTGAAGACCCAAACCACGGTCAGCCCTTAGCCACTGGCCAGAGCTGAGAGCATGGACAAGATCACCCACCTCTCTGGCTTCAAGAGCAGTTTCATCTACTAAGTAAGGAGTTGATGTAGATGACCTCAAGCTCCTTTCAGGCGAGTGCATGGTCAGTGCAAATGTCTTTTTGTTTCTGTTTTTGTTTTTTGTGAGGCACTTCTTGGTTTTGTACTATTTTATTTGTTTCATTTTGTTTTGTTTTGTTCAACCACTGGCATGTTATAGTCTTTTCAGCACTTTTTCCAACTCCTCCCACCTCATGTAAAACTCTCAGTTGATAGGCTTGTCAACCCCATCATAGCAGGATACACATTATCTTTTTGAGCCAGAATATGAAATTCTTATGGCCAAATAGTGTTAGCTGGACCAATCACAAGCATCCCTGAAAATTTTTTTTCTGGTGCTATAAAAGCAAACTCCTATTTTTCTGCTTCTCCGAATTGTTTTTGTAAGAAGGATTTTACTTCTAGAACTTCCTTTAGTCCCCCTTTGCCACCAATTTGGTAAAATATTGCCTAAAATGAAGATATAGTCTCTCAGTTATATTGTTTGTACACCCGGATCAAGCCATGCCTGAAGCTATTTTTGACTTTCACTTCAGTTGTATGAGCTAATATATTCGTGCATTTTGTGCTGTATTTGTTTCACCTGACTTTGATACTTGCTACCAAAAGCACTCTGGCTGATACAGCTGAATATGAGAAAGAACATATCTTTGATGAATTTAGCCTTTTGATATGCACAAATGACTTATAATATATTGGACAAATCATTCAACTATAGTTGATTTTTTTTCTATATTTACAAAATGATTCCCTGTATCTCTCTGAGTTGTTCAGAAAGTGGTGGCTCTGCATTTTATTAGATTTCCACGATTTGGGCTTATACCTTATCTCCTTTAAGGAATTATAATTTCTTAAGGATGTGAGTTTTTTTTTAACTTTTGATCTATAATGCCGGTACAATGCTTATCGTTTAGAAGTCAGTATGTGGAAAGAATTGATACACTGAAAATCAGCCTACATATATTTTTAGAAAATCTACCCAGGCTTTCTTATGTGATGAGATGGCAACAGCCTGATCATTTTACCATTTTCCCCTCTGTTCTCCTGAGGATTCATGGCCAGAGATCACACTGACAGCTATTGTCTATGACAGTGTGAAACATTCCTGTATCAGCCATGTTTTATTTGGCCAAAATTGTTTGCCAGTATAGAAAACATCATATAATCACACTCAATGGCCCTTCCATCCAGAAAACTTCAAATCAGTCAATTAATTAACTTTTTTAAAAAAATTTATTTATTTGTCAGAGAGAGAGCCAGCGAGCACAGGCAGGCAGAGTGGCAGGCAGAGGCAGAGGGAGAAGCAGGCTCCCTGCCGAGCAAGGAGCCCGATGCGGGACTCGATCCCAGGACACTGGGATCATGACCTGAGCCAAAGGCAGCCGCTTAACCAACTGAGCCACCCAGGCATCCCCAATTAATTAACTTTTAAAATCCAACTTCTCAGTCCTCCCACCTGATAACACCCTGGACAAGCCAGAGCCTTCCAGAGTTGCTTGGTTTAACCCAGGTAAGTAGCGTGGGGTGATGAAGAAAGATCAAAGCGCCTCCTACTTTCTCAGCTGCTCAGGCCTGAAAAAACATTGCTAAACTCATCTCTAGAAGTAGAATGCCATTTAATATGACTTCCCCTACACCTTCACTGAATCAAAACTATACCCGTCACTCACTGATGGGTTCTTAATTATAAGCACTTTTCGAGCCAGTCAACACCTTGATGAAGATGCTCACAGCAGCAGGTGGTGGAGGAAAGAGAGAGTAGAAGCCCCTGCATGTAGTACCAAAGGCCCACTAAGTAAATAAGCAATGAAAGTTCCTCTTCTGCACCTAATTGTATTTTGCCCCTGAAAACATGCAAGGCAGTCCATGACCCGAGAGCTGGGGAGCATGCAGAACCAGCAGAAGGCAGGGGCTGCTGGCATTGAAGGGCAGCAACCAAGATGCAGAGTATCTGAATTTTATACTGGAGTTTGTCCAGAACTGGTCGCCGAATTATTGCCGCTACATGTGTTCAAGCTGAGGGAAGGGAATCGGTAACAAAGTGGCTAATACCAGACTGCTATAGGTTCCTATTGGTGACTCTCAAACTCTACTCCTTGGAAAGGCAAGAGTTCATGACAGGTTATCCAGGAAAGACGTGTGTAGTGAGACATGGCTGAAGGAAGGGAGTCGCTGCTTTGTAACAGGAGTCGAAAAGAATACAGGTGACTTCAGACGTCCTGTCTCCATTTGAATAGAAGAACGTGTAAATACTTTACACACTGAGATTTCTCATTAGATTCTGTCTGGATTTAAAAAAGAGGGGGATGATGTAGGTAACTGAAAGTCATTCTTAGGTTAGGTCAGAGAGCAAGGGGCAGCACACTTTCTGATCATGACACTGCACAGGCAAAGGAAAGGTGTCAAAAACACCTATTAAGGGAGAGTTCCACACCCAAGAGCATGGGATGATATGTGTGCTCTTGAAAGAAAATTCTATAAAGCAATGTAAAAGGCTGTGATAACTGACAAACGGGATGGGGGGGATGGGCTGAGTGAAGGTGCTGTGGACATATGTGTTCATCCCCCCTGGCTGAGTGTAGGCCAAGAAAGAATTTCTAAAAGGTTTTGTGTGGTTCCTTCTGAGACTCAGGTGTTCATTTGACCATGATGAGCCCAAATGTGTATGAAAGGTATTGAGGCAGTCAGTGGACAGATTTCCATCTGGTCTTCTTTCTGGGAAAGTTTCTGGCTCATCACCCTTTTCTAAAACAAACTAAAATCACAGAATTTTGGGGGGATGTTATTTTTGGTTTGTTTTTTTCTTATTTTTGCTTTTTTTTTCCTCCCTAACTCCCCACCTTGTCCACTGATTAAAAGATTTATCCCTGTCATAGAGCATATGAATAAGGCATGGTCCTTCTCCTTAAGAAGCTTGGAGTATGGGGTGTCTGGGGGGCTTAGTTGTTAAGCGTCTGCCTTCGGCTCAGGTCATGATCCCACGGTCCTGGGATTGCGCCCCACATCGGGCTCCCTGCTCAGTGGGAAGCCCGCTTCTCCCTCTCCCTCTGCCCCTGCTCATGTTTCCTCTTGCTATCTCTCTCTCTGTCAAATAAATAAATGAAAATTTTAAAAAAGAAACAAAACAAAGCGAAACAAACAAAAAAAAGAAGCTTGGAGTATGGTAAAAAAACAAAACCCTAAAACCTCGTGAAAGGAATACTAATTATAAAGCTTTAAGGCACAATTATTAAGAATCCAATAATCAGGTTAGATCTTGTTCCTGCAGATTAGATGACCTTAGAATACTTACTTGTATCACTATGTCACAGTCTCCTCCTAGGCACAACGGGGAAAAAAGAAGCATATGTAACTGAAGGGGTTGGTATAAGGACTGGAAGGAGTTATACATTCGTGTTGGGTAGAAAAATGGCTCCCCCAAATGATTTCCACATCTTAATTCCCAGAACTCTGCCTATGTGATTCACTTAGGGGTTTTGAAATGGAAAGGTATCCTACATTATCTGAGTGTGCCAAAGGTGATCACAACGGTCATTATAAGGGGAGGCAGTGATGTGGGAGTCAGAGAAGGATGCGGTATGATGAAAGCAGAGGTCAGGGAGAGAGATAGGAAGATGTTACAACCTTATCCTTGAAGATGGACAAAAGGACCGCAAGCCCTGGAATACAGATTGCTTCTCAAGATGGAAAAGAGAACAGATTCTCTCCTAGAGCATCCAGAAAGAATACAATCCCCGCTACCTAGATTTTAACCCAGTGAGACAAATGTTAGACTTCCGATATCCAGAGCATGACATAATCAATTTGTGTTGATAAGCCCTTAATTCTGTGGTTGTCATAGCGGCAATAGAAAATTGATGAGCCATGAAAGGCATTTAGAAACAAGTTTAGAACATAGAAAGTACTCAGTGAGTATGAGTCATGGTAAGTAATAAAGAGGAAGAATTATGGAAAGAAGAACTGTCGCATATCTGACATACATCTTGAAGGATGCCCATGAATCAGAGTTCACCATGCTGAAGGAACCACCGTTATAGAAAAGCACATGGGCTTTCCACAAAGAGCTGAATTTGAGTTCTGATGTACCTGTTTTCTTAATGACATGGAGCTTAAGGACCTTCATCTCTAAATGAAAGTTATGATGCACGTTTCCTAGGCTATTGTGTGAATGTGCACCTCTGTAATTATGCAACCATGAGCTCTTTCTCTCTACTCTTAGACGCCCAGGAGCAGAGCCCATTTCGAATTCCTCATATCTGGCATTTCTAGGACTCAATAGAGCTTTGTCCAATAGATAGAAGTAGGTGCAAACTAGTATGACAGCAAAAGGAAGGGCAAAGCTCACCACTTCAGAGAGATGACTTTTGAGCTGGTTTGAAATAAGACAAATGCACAAATGAGGTTTCCACCTCAGTTTGCTCTCCATTATGAGGCACTGTTAAAGCAAATAGCTCTCACGTACTGAGCATCTACTGTATCTTCTTTGTTAATGAATTGTTTCTGATCATCAAAATACTTAATTTATCATGCTTATTTTATGTGGGAAGAAAGACATGCTCAGAGAGGGAAAATAAATACAAAGTCACACAACTTGTAATTTCAAGTCACCTTTGTCTTATTCTGAAGAATCTTGTCCAACTCCCTTTGACATGAGTTCTTGTGGAAGGAACAAGACAGAAAGGCATGTGCTGGTGCTGAATTATGACAAGTTTATTGTGAGACAGCTCTTTCTCCAAGGGATGATGACATTCTGAAGCAGACACAATATCTGGTGGACACATTCTTAGGTCGTGTGGGTATTTTATAAAACTCCCCACTCCCTCCATGTCATTGTCAGCCTCTCCTGTGGGCTCTAGGTCATGCTGTGGCTGACTGAGGAGGCACTTGCCATGCCTCAGGGCCCAGTGTTGCTCTGTCTAAACACAGTAGAAAAGATACCCCTGTCCTCATAGATAGCCTGCCTGATCCCTCCTCTTTTCTGAGGTCTCAGAGTGCAACACAAACAAGAGGAAGCAAATCAATGGAGGCTTCCCATTCAATACACTCATAAGACCTTTCTTGGTTTGCGACCAGGATAGCATTTTGAAAAAAAGTGGGTCTGGAGGTGCCTGGGAGGCTCAGTGGATTAAAGCCTCTGCCTTTGGCTCAGGTCGAGATCCCAGGGTTCTGGGATCGAGCCCCACATCAGGCTTTCTGCTCAGCGGGGAGCCTGCTTCCCTTCCTCTCTCTGCCTGCCTCTGTGCCTACTGTGATCTCTGTCTGTCAAATAAACAAATAAATAATTTAAAAAAAAAAAGTGTGTCTGAGTAGAACTTCCTTGGTTCTTGCTGTTCAAGAGAAGTCTAAGCATTGGGCTATCTTTGTTGTTGATCGTATGTGCTGTGCCCCATGCAGAGAAGACGTGACTTTTAATGTTTGTAAGAAATACTCCTGGGTGACACTTTTTTCTAAGTAACACATTGTTTCTAGAACAAAAACTTTCTCTGTTGATTCATCAATTAGTTTTTTGTTTTTTGGGTTTTTTTTTGTCAAAGTCCTATGTATCCACTCTAGTCCTAATATTTTCCAAAGGAGTGAGAAACTCTGACTAAAGTGGCTCATTCAGAGAATCAAAAAGCCAGGATTGCAGACAGTATAGCAGTGACCAGAAAGTTAGAGAGGACATGTCACTGTGTTCTTTTCTTCTGATCAAAACAGTGAACTTGAGCTAGGACAAAGTGTCCAGGGAGAGACACTAAACATTTAGGAATGTTTTGTCTTCATATTATTTCTTTAAGATGAAAGGGTCCATGCTCATATCATATTCTCAACTGGACTCAAGACTTCAAAATGGCAAAAACACAAACAAACAAAAAAACCCCACACATGTCTCTAGCTGATAACTCAAGTAATTTCCAACCACAGTAATATTTTTGTATGACATCATTATTCACAGTGTGTTGTAGGCACAGTGGTACAAGGGGCGAAATCCAACATTAGCTGGTGTGTAGTGGATGTTTATTTTGTCTTAGGCACTGTGATAAATAATCAAATCCTTGATTTTTTAGTATTTTCAGAAACACTGAGTTAGATATGATTTTGTGATTTTTTTGGTATTATTTAAGATGAAGATAGTGAAATTGAGTTGCTAAGTAGATTTCTAAGGTTGTGATTCCAATGACTGGTGGAACTCAGGTTAGAACCAATCTACCTCCAGAGCCTGTTCTCTCAATCATGACGCAACATAGTGATCATTCCCACACTTACACTTTCCAAGTGAGTTATCTGCATTGTTTCATTCTGTCATGCCAGCAATCCCATGTGGTGGCTAATGATTATGTTATTTGCACTTCCCAGTGGAGGAAATTATCCTAGACTCTTTACATAAATGTCCTTATATCAAAACAGTTTAAGTGGTAGAGCCAATATTTGAGCCTCAGTGTGGTTCCTTCCTCTTCCTATAAGGCAATTCTATTTCCCCTTCTATCTGAATATGACTTGGCCATGGGGCTTGCTCTAGCGAAGAAAACATGTGCATAGAAAATATGTGCAGAAGTGACGGGCAGAGGTTTGACCATCCCGGTGGTTTCTGCCACTCTTTTTCTCCTACTGTCTCCCCTAGCATGAGGTGTCTTCATCTTGGGCAGGGGTCTCAGGCTGCAGACACTATCAGAGTAAAACACGGGTCCCAACTGACTCATGAAAAACACATAGTTTCTCATGCTGAGAAGGAGAGTTGCTGTTTTAAGTTCCTAAGATTTTGTGGGTTTTGTGTCCTCAATATAATGCATCTACTGTCAGATTTCTATGAGAGCACCAGGTTTATATGAAATCAAAGTCCATGTTATGAGTCCCCTGATAGGTATTATACTAAATCAGTGGAACTGGGAGGAGAAGAAGGAACCAGATATGGTCTGGCACTTATCTACAAATGGTCAGCAGGTCTACCTTTTCTCCCTGTCCCTCTGTCATCTGTAGGACTAGTCAGGTGAGCTATTTAAACAGACAGGAGGAAGCATGATGTGTAGGACTTGAGGCTGAGTTATACCTGCTTATACACCACCACATGTTATGTGGACACAGGGTCTGTGCTGGGTTCTGTGGTTGGACAAAGAGCACAGGCCTCCTCATAAGGAGCAACAACAGGGAGCTGGGCAGCTAGAAGAGCAACACAGAGTCTGATTATCAGAGGGGCTCATCAACACGACCAGGCTCTGTGGTCATGGAGCAAGAAGTCCCTGATATCTCCTCATACTGGGTCCAATGGAACTTATTTGTCTTTTCAGTCAGCAAGCCTCTGAGAAGGCACTGTGTGAGCAGAATTGTAAATGATTGAAGATCATATTATCTGAAAAAATGAACTGCCAAAAACAATTCCTGAAACATAGAGATTATTCAACAAATAGGTGATATCTCCTATTTTCTCTTTTTTGACCCAGAAGTAGTGTTGAGTTTGGGGAATAGTTCCAGAAATTTATTGAAAGATATAAGTAACATATAATTTTTAGTAAACGAATCCTATGTTGACAGAACATTTCTTTGCTATTCATAGTGAAGAATTTTCATAGGGTCCTATGAAAATAATTTCCTATACCCTTCCATATATTATTTTTGGGTGGAACTGATCTCTCTAACGGTTTAGGTACAATTCTCCTGCTGCTACATAAAACTCTTCTTTTATTGCTTTCTCTGCCCAGGGGAAAACTAGCTGACTGACTGTATTACTTCAAAGAACCTTCGTGTGAGGACATGCAGACCATTTCTAAATCTGAGGGCCACACACTATATGATTCCAACTTAGGGCATTCTAGAAAAGGCAAAACTATGAAGGAAGTAAAAAGATCAGTGGTTCCTAGGGGCTGGGGGACGTGAGGTGATAGAGAAACCGGGGGATCACAGAGAACTTTCAGGGCGATGAAAATACTCTGTATGCCGTGGTGACAGATACATGTCATTATATATTTGTCCAAACTCATAGAAAGCACAATATCAAGAGTGAACCCTAATTCAAACTATGGACTTTGGATGTTTATGATGTGCGGATGTAGGTTCATCAACTGTAACAAAGGTACCACTCTGGTGGGGGATACTGATTAAAGGAGAGATTATGCACATGTGAGAGCAGAGCACACATGGCGAATCTCTATGCCTTCTGCTCAATTTCTCTGTAAACATAAAACTGCTTTAAAAACAAGTCTTAATAATCATACAAAATACATATCGATGAAGCACACACTATGTGGCAGGGAACAGTAGGAGCAACAGGGTAATGGAGGCAGTCGAGGCCCTTGTCTGCATCTGAAGGGAGACAGACAAAGGCAACAGAAGTGAAACTGGATGCTATTGTCATGGGGGTGTTCATGGGAGCCCCAGGAAACCCCAGCCAAGCACATTTCTGGAATCAGAATTGATTGGGAATATTCCTCCTGGCAGTGTTAAGACTGGCCAATTCTACCCAGCTGTGCAAGCCGTGACCTACACCATAAGAGAGATTCAGCCCTGAAACTGGAATGGGAACAACCTCTCCTGTAGGGATATGGGTGTGGTCTTGTCCTAGGCATAAACAACTGAGTAACTGGTAGATAACTGCCCCTTTCCAGTTTGGTGGGACAAAAGAGAGAACAGGTGAGTATCCCTCCTATCCTGGAGCTGAAAACCTAGTGAGAAAGGAAATCCTGAATGAAAACTATAAACACAATAAGACAAGTTTTGTGACTAAGGTCATCGTATAAATTATCATCAAAATGGTGACACTTAAAAAAAACAAAACAAAACAGGGGGGGCTTTGATACACCAGAACATAGGTGTTGTGTTAGAAAAGTAAGAGTAAGTAGGGCTGTACCTGGGAAGCCTACACAGATGATCACCCTTGTTTTGGTGGGCTGTGAAGGCATCAAGGAAGGGGTGTTACTCTGAGTTAGTCTTTCATAAGGATTTATAGCTAAGGAATATGTTAGCAAATGTGGGACCAATAAACCTCCAACCCATAATTGCCAACTTTCCCACCATGGTAAAGCCTATGACAACTGGAAGCACGTGGATGAAAGGTCCTGTTAAAGCCAGCTTTGCTGGAGGATGGGAAAGGGTGTGGATGCTAGGAGGGGAGGCATGAAGACACCAGATCTCTGGTCCCTATTAGGCCAGTGCCAGGGCTTGGATGTTTTTCCTGAGGCAAAAGGAAAGCATTGAAGTATATTAATCAGTGATGTTGCATGATCCCTTAAACTATCTCTGGGTGTGGCAGGGGAATGATTTGGAGAAGCCCAGACAGGAGGAATGAAGGATAGTTCGAGGGCACTGCAATATCACAGCTCAGTGGCCTTGGGGTAGTGGCAGTGGGGCAGACAGAAGTGGACAGAGTTGCAGACTCCTTAGGAGGTAGAACCACTAAGATTCATTAATTGAATGTGAGTAACTGAGGGACATAGGGGAGTTAGAAATGCAATTTATTGAGAAAGGTAATCTGAGAGAAGGAGGGACAATTACAAGTTCATTTTGCTGAGTTTTAAGTGTACTGGGAATGTCCAAGTACAGACTTTAACAAACATTGTGGATGTTAGGATAGGATTTTAGCTAGAGACAGTACTTCGAGATCAATTATAATTTGACTGCAAATTAACATATATAAATGAAAGAATTCTCCTAATTTAATAGTCAAGATAGAGAGAAATGGAACCCTCAGAATTTCAATATTTCAGAGGCACAAAAAGCAGAACCTCAGGAAGATTCTGAGGAGTGTCCAGAGAGGCAGGAGAAAATCCAGAAGAAAAGGCCACCATAATCTGTCCCCACTGACAAACAGAATGACCTGAAAGAGGAGATCAGTTCAAACAGGCTAACAGTAATTAATTGTTAGAATCTAAAACTGGATGATGATCAAACATTGAACTCTATTTAATTAAAAATAAGACATCAGTTACCCAGGAGAGAATAAGTTTATTTACTCCTATTTTCCCTTTCCCCCATATGCTAACCTTTACTGGAGATAATCCCTTAAGGATAGAAGTTCCATGTTACCTTCTCTGCATGTCTAGGGTGGGGAACAATGGCCAGCTTCATGGCCAAGTTCCATTAAGCATTTATTATTGGATTCTTGGACCACAAAGAAGAAAAACAGAACTCTGGAGAATGTTTTTTCTTGTAAATCTTGATTTCCAATGCAGAGGCAGTCTGAAGGTGTGGCTGTCTCAATTAATTTTAAGACAAAATTAATTTTGTAAAAGTACAAGGATGAACTGAAAATAGAAGCTCTAAAGAAGTTTCCGCCCAGCCTAGATTTGATGAGTTGGGAGAGAAATTGAACAAGATAAAGCATTTTCAACCCATAGCCAGAATGTGCCAAAAATCCATCTCTGAAGCAGGTCTTAATCACAGTCAATTTTCTCCTCAAAGAACATTAAGGTTATTTAAGCCTCTGGGCTCCATTCAGTTGAGCAAGAACAAACTCTTTTCTTTTCTGAGTTTTTCTCAGTTATCATCATTGTTGAGTTATTAAGGCAACAAATCGTACTTAATTACATTACTGACAAGTTCTCATTAGTTTAATAAAAAGGTGGGAAATGATCATTTCAGGAGCATAACCACACAACCTTTACTAAGGAAAAATGAAAGATATTCTACTTTGCAGATCACCCAGAAATTGTCTGTCCTTGTAATATCTGAGCTTTCTTCCTTCTTCTTCTCCTTCTCTTACCATTTGAACTTTTGTTCTCCCACAGAATTTATGTGAGAGCTTAGGAACATGTAAAAGGAAACTGGCAGGCCATGGGGCTTTCTCTATCAAGACTACTATCAAATTCCCTTTCTTTTCTTTTTTGTTACAAGGGAAAGAGGATTCCACATTAAGTCCCCTTCCTATTATAGGGATTTGACTTCTCTGTTTCCTCATCTTTAAATATTCATGCCATTCAATGCTATTTTCAAGATGTGTGATTGATTGACTTGCAGCAGCTTTCCCATGAAGCTGATGTATGTACCTTAAACAACAGAGTCCCTCACAGGCAGGAGTCCCTTCTAGACTGCTGGCAGGAGCCCAACATCATCTTAACATGGTCTTACATTTAAAGTAATATTTTTTAACTTTAACTTTGGTTAAAACTACTGTCTCTTTGCCCTCTCACTTCCTTACATACGCTTCTTGTGGCTAGAGATATTTGAGGATCTAGGTGAGAAGAGGTGAAGTATAGCTTACTGCAACAAGTTTTGTGATATGCAATCACTTTGTGCAGATGAAGTTATGTTAGACATCCTGGGGAAGGAATGGCTTCTAGGAATACCTCTTTCATATTGTCTGCAAACTCCCTGACACTATGGAATAGAGCCAGGTGTCCCATCAAAATACAAATACGTCCCATAGTGCCTGACACTGGAAAGACATTCTCTTCTGCATTATCATAAACAATTAAATGCACATTACAGAACTCATAGATAGTTAACTAAGATGTTATTTATTTATTTATTTATTTATTTATTTGACAGAAATCACAAGTGGGCAGAGAGGCAGGCAGAGAGAGAGGAGGAAGTAGGCTCCCCGCTGAGCCGAGAGCCCGATGTGGGGCTCGATCCCAGGAACCTGGGATCATGACCTGAGCTGAAGTCAGAGGCTCTAACCCACTGAACCACCCAGGCACCCCCTAAGATGTTATTTTAATAGAGTTTTTGATGTTTGTAGTGTTTCTTACATTTGATATTTGTTGTTCAAACAGCTGTGACTTGCCAGGATTCCCTGTCTCATTCTAAGTAGACACCCACTTTTTAAAAAATCTTTCATTTATCTGTTCCAGTGTATTCTTTTTCTTAGTGAAGGGTACCAAAATTAGAAAAACTTCAGACCTCAAAAGTAAGGATCTTTCCCTGAACATGACTTAGAACAATGTTTCAGATAGAGCTCTTACAGAGCATCAACCTGGTGAATCGTGTTAATGATAGGGTTGGTAATGATTTGATGATTATCCATCAACAAGATGGAGTCCCTACTTCACACAAGTGTCAAGGACCAATGCAAGGAGTCCCAAGGAAGATTGAGAGAGAACGGTGGGGAATTAAGAAAAACAAGAGACAGAGAGCTGGAATTGGGAGGTCTCCATGGGCTGATGACCGAGTGGAGCCCCAACATGCATAAGAGACTTTATTTTATAGTTTAACAACAAGAATGTTTATCAAGGAGCTTGAGATTGGAGGACCACAAGTCCCACATGACTGCCTTGCTTCAAAACAAGAGAGTTTTCTTAAGCATATTTACAGAGAAGCTCAAGGACTGTGTCAGCTTGACCCAGAGCTCTATGGAACCCAAATCAAGTAGTGAGTGAAGTGCAGGGATTGCAGTAGCTAGCCCTTGAAAAGAACTCCTTGACTAAAAGAACCATGTCAGCTTGCAGTTAGTCTAACCCTCTCCCCTCCCCCCACACACAAGACATGCAACTTTCTGAGACAGTACTTTCAACAGCAACACAACTGGCTGATCCTAGCTCCCTTTTTGGTGCGCCCATACTATCCAGTCTTTAACCCACTGCTTAACCACTGTTGCGGTCCATGTTCTCTGATACTTCCCCTTCCTTAAAGGTCTGTGGTGGACACTCTTGGTTTTCTAATCCAACACCCATTTAGCATGATGTGCCAGGTTCCACCATAAAGATGGGTAATATGCTCTCTGAAGTTGAGACCTCTTCCTAACCTCCTTTGGAGCTAGGGATAGTCCAATGAAGCATGTCTCTCCAATGAGCTAAAAAGACAGGGTCACAGGGATGCTCTGAGAAAAGTGTGAAGAGTGATATGTGTCCCTGGTGTCATGCTTTTCCCTTTAATTCCTTCTGTGTTCTGCCTGAAGCATCACAGGAGAATTTGAAAAGTCAAGGGAATCACAAGCCTGCTGACCCCATCGAGCTAGAGAAACAGAACAAAACAAAACAAATCAGAATTTGCTTCTTTCCAATTTCTCATTACATGAAAAGTGTAAAACTTTATTCTGCTTAAATTATTATTGGTTTTTGTTGTTGTTGCTTTGGATACTTGCTGAAAAAAGTCACTCTTGAGAAAGCCTATCTTCCCATTCAGGTTCATATCTTCTTTGCACACATCCTGCCAAACCCCTCACACATTTGAAGATTCAGCTAAATACAACTCCTTTCATTGTACATTACTCAGGCCTGAAGTTGACATTAATCTGTACCCAATCTCTTTTGCCACTCCATACAACACATTTCACTTCTGAATGTCTGAATATATGAGCATACAATTATTTTCAGGCTAGTCTCTTGAATGTGGAAAAAATACTATTATTTTTAGTATCTTTTATACCAGGGGTTAGCAAACATTTTGTGTGCGGGGCCAGGGAGTGATATTTTAGGGTTGCAGACCATACAGTATCTGTTGAAACTTCTCAATTTGCCACTGCAGTATTGAACGCAATCATATACACTATGTAAATATGTGGGCACAGCTAAGACCTTATAAAAGCTTATGTGTAAAGACAGATGGCAGGCCGGATCTGGCCCACAGATCAAATCTGCCAACCTCTGTAACAGATATCTATAGTGTCTTTTAAAATAATGTATCGATTAAGTGAAAAAATGTATGAACAGACTATAACCAACAATGTTTTTATGCTGTTTTCATGGAGTTTGCACCACATATCAGTCCTGGAATAAATATGCATCAGGCAATGGGAGTTTGTAATATGAATTATGGTATTTTCCAAAACGAGGAATAAAAACCATTTGTTGTCCACAATATAATTCTAGGTAGCAGGAAACACCATTAAATACCAAAAATCACATAGTTTTAATGAAGGTCTCAGTTCAGTGCTAATCTCTCTTAAAAAATCAATAATCTTCCTATTCAAAAAGAAATAAAATCCCCGCAGATAAATGACAGTGGAGCAAGTCTTTTATTTAGCAAAGCATAGTAACATTAATGTTGTTTAGTATCTATATTTCAAATTATTTTACAGAAATCAATCCACATATGTATAATTTTCCTTCAACATTTATTTAGCCAGATAGAAAGGAAAGACCATAAGTAACAGTAAGAGATGTAGAAAGCACAAAAGCAGTAAAATTAAGTCTATCTGTAAAATGAGTCTAGGGACTCGCAAAATACAAGGACGTAAAGCATGACACAGTATACCTAAAATGTGGTGGGGAGAGCAGTAAATGATGGGTTCAAACTCAAAGGACCATCAGCTTAAAATAGACTGCTATAAGCAGAAGATGTTATATACAAACCTAATGATGATGGACATAGGAAAGATGCTGGCGTTCAGGGCTAATGGCCAACAAACAATTCCTAAGACACCTTTGGTACAAAAAAGTGGTTTTACTGAAGCATGGAAACAGGACCCATGGGCAGAAAGAGCTGCACTGGGGTCATGAGGAGTAACTCATTATATACTTTCAGGTTGGGAGTGGGTTAGGGACAAACACGAATTTGGAACCAACAAATTTGGAACCAAGGCTGCAGGACCTTGAGGGGGCTAGCTATTGTTAGGAAAAGGTCATTTATTACTGTCTAATAAAACCCTAGTCATTAGACTCTTCAGATGATGGCCAGCATGTATCTTGGGGGGTTAGGGATAGAGATAAAGGAAGTTTCTAAAGGAATTTGTATATGTTAAAGTAGATATACAGGTTCGTGGGGGTCAGGTTAAGATTGCCTTTTGCCCTTAGCAAATTATTGACATCAAGGCAGCTGAATTCCTAGAGGAATGTCATTCTGCTTTTCTCAAGGACTTGCCAGTGGGCTGTAGGAAGTAAGGAAATTTAATTTTTCTTTTCCCTTTGTTTCCCACATCAGTAACCACAAATCAAAAACTGGTAATAGATATGCAAAAAAATAAAGAAGAGGGAATCCAAGTATATCACTAAGGAAAGCAAATCATTAGAGAATACAGGGAGAGAAGAAAGGAACAGAGAAGAACTTTAAATACAACCACACAACAAGTAACAAAATGGGGATAAACACATACCTATCAATAATTACTTTGAATATAAATGGACGAAATGCTCCAGGCAAAAGTCATAGGGTGACAGAGTGGACTAAAATGAAAAGACCCCCCCCCCCCCCCCCCGCCAGGGAGGCACCTGGGTGGCTCAGTTAGTTAAGCATCTGCCATTGGCTCAGGTCCTGATCCCAGGATCCTGGGATGGAGCCCCACATCGGGGCTCCCTGCTTAGCAAGGAGTATACTTCTCACTCTCTTGTGCCTCTCTCCCTTGCTGTGCTTGCTCTCTATCTCTTTCTCTCAAACAAATAAATACAATCTTTACAGCAAACAAAACAAACAAACAAAAAACAAGACCCCCCTCTCTATTGCCTACAAGAGACTCATTTCAGACCTAAAGACACATGCAGAGTGAAAGTGAGGGGATGGGGAAACATTTATCATGCAAATAGTGTCAAAAGAAAACCAGGGTAGCAATACTCGTGTTATACAAAGTAGCCTTTAAAACAAAGACTGTAAGAAGAGATAAGGAAGGACATTGTATAGTAATAAAGGGAAAAAAGCAACAAGACGAAATAACAATTCTAAATATTTATGCACCCAACATGGGAGCACCCAAATACATAAAAGAGTTAATAACAAACATAAAGAAACTAATTGATAGTAATACAATACTAGAAGGAACATTATCATTCCACTTACATCAATAGATCATCCAAACAGAAAATCAGAAAGGAAACAGTGGCTTTGAATGACACACTGGAACAGATGGATCTAACAGATGTATTCAGAACTTTCTATCCTAAAACAGCAGAACACATATTCTTTCAAGTGCACATGGAACATTCTCCAGAATAGATCACATATTAGACCACAAAACAAGTCTCAACAAAGTAAAAAGCATCCATGTCATACCATGCATCTTTTCTAGTTACAACATTATAAAACTAAAAATCAACCAGAAGAAAAAATCTGGAAAGAGCACAAATATACGGAGGTTAAATAACATGTCACTAAACAATGAATGGGTCATCAAAGGAACCAAAGAAGATATAAAAAATTACATGGAGACAAATGAAGATGAAAATACAATGGTCCAAAATCTTTGGGATACAGCAATGTTCTTAAAGAGAAGTTTACATCAATATAGGCTTACCTCAAGGACTAAGAAAACTTGCAATAAGCAACCTAGACTTATATCTAAAGAAGCAGGATAAGAACAAACAAAACCCCAAATCAGCAGGAGTAAATAATATGATTAGAGAGGAAATAAATAATACAGAATCTAAAAAAACAACAGAACAATTCAATGAAACCGGGAGCTGCTTCTTCAAAAGGATCAACAAAACTGATCATCCTAAGCAGAATCATAAAAAAAAAAAAAAGAACACAAATACACGGAAGCAGAAGTGAAAGAGGAGAAATAACAAGTGACACCACAGAAATACAAAGGATTGCAAGAACATATGAAAAATTAAATGCCAACAAATCAGACAACCTAGAAGAATTGGATAAATTCCTGGAGACATATAAACTTCCAAAACTGAACCAAGAAGAAATAGAAACTCTGAACACACCAATTACCAGCAAAGAATTGAATCATTAATCAAAAAAAAAAACCTCCCACTAAACAGAAATTTGGGACCAGAGGCCTTCACAGGTGAATTCTACCAAAAATTTAAAGAAGAGCCAATATCTATTCTTCTCAAACTCTCCAAATCCAGAAAAGGAAAGAAAACTTCCAAATTCATTCTATGAGGCCAGCCCCTGACACCAAAAGCAGATAAAGATACCAAAAAAAAAAAAAGAAAAAAAAAGATTTACAAGCCAATAATCTCTGATGAACATAGATGCAAAAATCTTCAACAAAATATTATCAAATCCAACAGTACATTAAAAAGCTCCTTCACCACAGTCAAGTGAGATTAATTCCTGGGTTGCAAGTGTGGTTCAATTATTTGCAAACCAATCAACGTGATACAGCACATCAATAATAAAAAAGAATAAGAACCATGCAATCATTTCAATAGATGTAGAAAAGGCATTTGGAAAGTACAACATCGGGGCGCCTGGGTAGCTCAGTGGGTTAAAGCCTCTGCCTTCGGCTCAGATCATGATCCCAGGGTCCTGGGATCGAGCCCCACATTGGGCTCTCTGCTCAGCAGGGAGCCTGTTTCCTCCTCTCTCTCTGCCTGCCTCTCTGCCTACTTGTGATCTCTGTCTGTCAAATAAATAACTAAAATCTTAAAAAAAAAAAAAAAAAAGAAAAGTACAACATCTACTATTGACAAAAACCCTCAACAAAGTAGGTTCAGAGGGAACATACCTCACCACAATAAAAGCCTTATATAAAGAATGCACAGCTAACATCATATTCAATGGGGGAAAACTGAGGTATTTTCTCCTACAGTCAGGAATAGGACAAGGATGTCCACTCTTACCACGCTTATTCAACATAGTACTGGAAGTCCTAGCTATAGCAATCAGATGACAAAATAAATAAAACACATTTAAATTGGTAAGGAAAAAGTAAAACTGTCACTATTTTCAGATGACATGATGCTAAATATAGCAAACCCTAAACTCCACCCAAAACTACCAGAATTAATAAATAAATTCAGTAAGGTTGAAGGATACAAAATCAATGTAGTGAAATCCATCATATTTCTATGCACTAACAATGAAACAGCACAAAGAAATTGAGACAACAATCCCATTTACAACTGCACCAAAAATAATGAAATACCCAGGAATAAACTTAACCAAAGAGGTGAAAGACCTGTACTCTGAGAACTATAAAACACTGATGAAGGGAGTTGAAGATGACACAGAGAAATGGAAAGACATTCTATGCTGTGGGTTAGAAGAGTAAATATTGTTAAAATGTCTATACTGCCCAAGGCAATATACAAATTTAATGCAATTCCTATCAAAATACCCATAACATTTTTCACAGAAGTAAGACAAGCAATCTTAAAACTTGTATGGAACCACATATACTCTGAATAGCCAAAGCAATCTTGAAAAAACAAAAATAAAACTGGAGGCATCACAATTCCAGACTTCAAGTTATCTTACAAAGCTACTGTAATCAAAACAGTATGGTACTGTCACAAAAATAGACACATAGATCAATGGAACAGAATAGAAAGGCCAGAAATAAACGCATAGTTATAGGCTCAATTAATTTCTGACAAAAAGAGGAAGAATATACAATGGGAAAAAGATAGTTTCTTCAACAAATGGTGTTGGGAAAACTGGGCAGCAACATGCACAATAATGAAACTGGGCCACTTCCTTATACCATACGCAAAATAAACTCAAAATGGATTAAGGACTGAAATGTGAGACCTGAGGCCATAAGAATTCCAGAAGAGAACACAGGCAGTCATTTTTTTCACAGTGTTCATAGCAACACTTTTCTAGATGTATCTTCTGAGGCAAGAGAGACAAAAGCAAAAATAAATTATTGGGATTATATAAAAACAAAAAGCTTCCGCACCGTGAGGGAAACAATCAACAAAACTAAAAGACGACCTAATGAATGCGAGGAGATACTTGCAAATGACATATCTGGTAAAGGGTTAGTATCCAAAATATAAAAAGAACTTATTCAACTCAACGGCCAAAAACCAATAATCTATTTAAAAATGGGCAGGAGACAGGAATAAATATTTCTCCAAAGAAGACATACAGATAGCCAATAGACACCTGTGAACGTGCTCCACATCACTCATCATCAGGGGAATACAAATCAAAACCACAGTGGGATACCATCTCACACCTGCCGGAATGGCTAAAATAAAAAAACTCAAGAAACAACAAGTGTGGGAAGCACACAGAGCAAAAGGAATATTCGTGCCGTGTTGATGGGAATGCAGACTGGTGCAACCACTGTGGAAGATTGCTGGAGGTTCCTTAAAAAATTAAAAACAGAGCTATCCTATGATCCAATAATTGCACTACTGCATATTTACCCAAATATGAAAACACTAATTTGAAGGATAAATGCATTCCCATGTTTATTGCAGTATCATCCACAACAGCCAAATTATGGAAGCAGCCTCGGTACCGCCAGTGTGGGTGATGTGATGAAGAAGATGGAGCTACACTGATAAACACCAGATATCTGGTATTTGCAACAATGGGGATGGATCTAGAGAACATAACGCTAAGCCAAGTAAGCCACTCAGAGAAAGCTAATTGCCATATGATTTCACTCATATGTGGAATTTAGGAAACAAAACAAATGAACAAACAGACTAGTAAATACAGAGAACGGGTCATTACCAGAGGGGAGGTGGGTGGCGGATGGGTGACATAGGAGATTAAGATTCCACACAGCTGTTGAATCACCACAGTGTACACTTGAGACGGATAAACACCATGAAAAGGCATAGAGGAACCTTAAATGCTCACTACGAAGTCAAAGAAGCTAATATAAAAAGGTTACATCTTGTATGATTCTAACTGCGTAACATTATGGAAAAGGCAAAACAATAGCAACAATAAAAAGATTAGTGGTGCCGTGGGTTTGGGGTAAGGGGATGAATAGAGCACAGAGGATTTTTAGGGCACTGAAAATACTCTGCAGGACATTATAATAATGGATGCATGTCACTGTACATTTTTCCAAACCCACAGAAGGTATACCAAGAGTAAACCCTAATGTAAACTATGGGCCTTGGGTAAGTGTGATGTGTTCATGTAGGTCCAACAGCTGTAACGAATGCACCACTCTGGTGGGAGATTCTGATATTGAGGGAAGCTGTATGTTCCCGAGCAGGAGGCAGATGGGAAATCTCTGTACCTTCCTCTCAATTTTGTTGTGACTCTAAAACTGTTCTAAAAAAAACTCTTACTATACATACTAAAAACATACTACACACCGGTGACAAAAACAACCGGGTGAGGAAGATAGCCAGCATCCATGCCTGCAGGTAGTTGAGACAGACAATTAAATACAACAGAAATGAAACCGGGTGACGTTGTGATAGGGGTGTTAGTGGGAGCCCTAGGAACATGGTAGAGGCAACCAAATTCAAAATGAATTAATGGATTTATTTTAAAAATCATAATGAAGCGGCATGAAGAGAAACTAAAGCATTCTGGAGGCAACATGTGAATGATTGAAGTCAGAGAAATAGGATGGTTTAAGGGTGGTTTGATTACTCTGTAATCAAAATAATTCACTTTAGATCATGAACTTGCCACAGATAAGTTTTCTAACTTCAGGAAAATCATACTACTTACCTAAAGCTAAATTTCCTCATCTATAGAAAAGGTCATGGAGTTGTGGGGGGCATCAACTTGCATAATATGTGGACAAGTCCTTTATTAAGCACTACACAAATTTCAGTTAATGATAAACCTAACTTATTCTGAAACTGAGACATTTTCGGCAGGTTTTCCTAAATGATTAATATTCCTTTGCAGCCAGTGCCTGAGACAGAAACAATCAAGTGTTTCATTAAACAGGAAAATATCAATATTCTGTCTCAGAATCAATGTACAGACATACTTGACTACCTATTAGTTTAAAGAAAAAGTAGGCATTAGCAACTCATTTGGGCTGTAAAATTGGTTATTTAACATATAACCACATTCTAATTTGTAACATGTTTATCAAAATTTAGTGCCTTGTCAAGAATTGCCTCCTTTAAGGAAATGTATTGCTCAGTTTTACTCTAGCCTTATAATATAACCAATAAATCCAAGAGTAATATTATGGCTTTTTTCAATTGATTAAACTGAAATCATGGATACAAATTAAAGTTAGTGATTACATTTCATTGCAGATCTATAATGTGTAATTTATGTAGGATCCACTTAAAATGGTCAAAGTGTTCAGAATATCCAGAAAGAATTAATCCACAATATACGTGAGAGTATTATTTCCTGTTTACATGACAGATAGACTGCTTTTGAAATTGCACCTCGAGTAAATGGAAAGCTTGGAAACCAAATGGTTTTCATAAGAACAGAAGTGGTTCTTCTTTAAGTGGTGCTTGGCACATAGTGGGAATTCAATAATCAGTAAAGGTTTTATATTAGTTTCCTATTGCTGCTGTGAGGGTTCAACACATTCAGTGGCTTAAAGCAACACACATTTATCATCTTACAATTCTAGAGGCCAGATGTCCGAAATGGGGCCCACTTGGCTAAAATCAGGGTGCTGGCAGAGCTGCATTCATGCTGAAGGCTTGAGGGCAGTATCCATTCTTAGTCATTCCCACCTTGCAGTGGCCATCTACAGTCCTTGGCTCAGGGCCCCCTTTCGTACTCAAACCAACACATTTCTTCAAATCTCTGACCCCCACTTCCATCAAGTCTCTTTTCATCATGACTCCACTCCCTCCCTTTTATAAGACCTTTGTGATAACCCTGGGCCCACTCGGATAACTCGGAGTAATATTCCCAACTCAAGACCCTTCATGTAATCACATCTTTGAAGTCCTTTTCACCATGTAAGGTAAAATATCTCACAGATTCCAGGGATTAGGACATGGCCGTTTTGGGTGAAGTAGTGGTCCTTGTTCTAAATTTTTTTGGGGAACATTTTATTTATTTGACAGATCAGAGGCAGAGAGGTAGGCAGAGAGAGAGAGGAGGAAGCAGGCTCCCCACTGAGCAGAGAGCCTGATGCAGGCCTCGATCCCCAGACCCTGAGATCATGACTGGAGCTGAAGGCAGAGGTTCAACCCACTGAGCCACCCAGGCGCCCGGTGGTCCTTATTCTAACTCCCACAAGTCTATGAGGCTAAATTTTTAAGTACTAAAGTTTTGTTATTTCAGTCTACTACTACTCTTTCTGGATTAGGTCAGCTAGATGACTGTTAAATACTGATGCCATCCAAAAATATTGGACTCTAATAATAATGATAGCTAGGCTTTCTAGAGCATAGCATTTAGTACTTTCATAAATTATTTCAGTTAATTCAAAAAATTGAGAAGATGCCAGATGGAAATATTGACATCTAGAAATTAAAGGATGCATGGATATACTTTCATTTTTTTCACAAATAAAATTCATTCCAAAATAAAATATTGTCATGTATCAAGTATGCAGAGATCTATATTAATTTACTGATAATTTTGAAATTAGCATGGAGTTTTAATTTAAAATTATTCTCATGGGCTAACAATTTGTACCTTAAAAACAAAAAAATTTTCACAGAATATTGTTTATACTGTCCATTGACTTTGCAATGCCCTTTTTTTTTGTACTGATAGATATAAACATATTCAGTCTGCAAAAATGATAAATATATTTGTTCCACAAATTACAAGAAGTTTTCTCTATCAGTTCCTATTTATTCAGTGCCACATGTTATGAGTTAAGCTTGGCAGATGTCATTATGTCCATTTACAGACGAGTTTCTCAAGTCCATAGGTGTGAAGAGACCAGCCAAAGTCATTCAGGTGGGAGAGGTCAGAGACCTGACATATTCTAACCCTGTCAATTTCCACTTTTGCTGTTGTATTTTAAACACAAACTATGTTTATAATAACTTAGATTGTATTATTTGCTCGTCCAAAACAATTTGGTGCCAAAGACAAAATGAGAGATAAAGAATTGGAGGGATGAAGGTCAGCAGTAGAGACCCAGGCAAAGATAGAAACAAAGATAGAATTAACATCTGGGCTGAAATAAGTTGCCCCATTATGTTTCTTGGTAAGAATCTTAGGGATAGAATATCCCTAATGTGAAACACTAATTTTATTTCCTCTAGTGTAATTAACTTGATTCTAAAAACTATATTTGGATGTTGATTTAATAAAATTCTTGTTAGAAACTATTAAAAAGATTTTGGTTACTGAGATAGGTTCTGAGGCATAATATTTTTATTACATCTTTCAGCCTAAAGCAGAAATAAAAAGACCATTACTCTCTGCCCCTACCTCTGTGGAAATGTCTTAATCAACTACATGTTAATTTAACAAACTTCCATGGTCTCATGACAGTTTTCCAAAGGCCAACTAATAGGGGAATGAAATTTGGACCTAGTTCACTAACTGATTCTTTTGAAATGTTCTCTGGCGCCAATACTGGACAGCAGCAGCCCTCTTGTCCTACTCTGGGGTGATCCTCAGGGACTGTGGTGGAGGGGATCCTCCCGCTGGGCACTGTGCTAAGAAGCAAACTTGTTCATTCACTAAGAATGAAGGGGAAACAGAAATGGCGTAAAGCCACAAATACACAGATTCCTCAGTCAGTGGCGCATGCCTTGACTGTGCAGTCACTAGCCTTAAAGAGGCAGTAGATGATGATCAGAGACAAGGATGTTTCGGGAAGAGCCATGTGTATGGAATTATGAGAAAAAAGTGGGCACAAAGGTAAAGCTCTTTAGTTTCAGTAATGTTTGCCACAGAGGAACCCCCCAAAAGAGACTCTGAATACTCAGGATAATGGATCCTGAGTGTGTCCCCTGGTCTTTGTTCTCAGCCATCCTGCTGCTGGTACACTGAGATCATGACCAGATGATGATTTTATTTAATTAAGATGGTCTTTGAAGTAACCCTAATTTTTTTTGAAGTTTCATCAAATGGTTTGACAGAATATCATTGATTCAAATTTTACCTTGGACCATATGTCAAATTACTGGCAATACTCCCGATTTGATCTTGTCTCTTGAGCCATGTCTTATTTTGAGATTATTTGCTCATTGGAAAGAGTAGAGATGAGCAACAGTTTTATGTTTCAAGCCACTTATATTCTCTGTAAACTCTATTCAAACATCAAATAGGTTCTTTAACTTATCTATCTGTAGCTCACCTTTTCAAATACATCTACAAGGAATCAGTTAGCACTTTCACCATTTTGCCTAAAAAATCTCCTTAGCCAGATCCACCAGTTCCTGGGACACAGCCACCTGTGACAAATTTGCTGACCTTCCCACCAGTGCAGAACAGTTCATCTTTTCCCTCCTTTCAGTGATACTTCGAGCCCTCGCCCCCAGTGACCTCAAGCCAGGGTTCAGTGTTCTGACCAGACCCAAAGCCAATACCACTTGTTTAAAGTAGAGTTGTGAGGGACGCCTGGGTGGCTCAGCTGGTTAAGCAGCTGCCTTTGGCTCAGGTCATGATCCCAGTGTCCCGGGATCGAGTCCCACATCAGGATCCTTGCTCGGCAGGGAGCCTGCTTCTCCCTCTGTCTCTGCCTGCCACTCTGTCTGCCTGTGCTCGCTCGCTTTCTCTCCCTCTTTCTCTGACAAATAAATAAATAAAATCTTAAAAAATAAATAAATAAAGTAGAGTCGTGAATCCAGGGACCAATTTATGTTCCAGTTGTTTTATGATATATCATTAAGAAACAAAAACAAGAAACAACTCCTCAAATTTCATGGCTTAAAATACATTTTAAGTTTCCTCATGATGTTGTATTTCAGACATTCACGAAAAGGTCAGCTGAGTTAATTATCTCTGATTCACAAAGATCAGTTAGGATCATGGGCTCCCACAGGCCATCTGAAGTCCAAAGTAGGGGCATCTGGGTGGTTCAGTGGGTTAAAGCTTCTGCCTTCGGCTCAGGTCATGATCTTAGGGTCCTGGGATCGAGCCCCACGTCGGGCTCTCTGCTCAGCGGGGAGCCTGCTCCCCACCCCCGCCTGCCTCTCTGCCTACTTGTGATTTCTCTCTGTCAAATAAGTAACTAAAATCTTAAAAAAAAAAATGTGAAGTCCAAAGTGGCTTCTTGTCTCTCATTTCTAGCGCTTCTAGTTCTCCCTGTCTTCTCTGTTTCCTTCTGCTGTTTCTTTCTCCAGGACCTCCTCTCATGGCTTGGCTTTCTCATGTGGTGGCCTCAGGACTTACAGACTTAATCTAGTGGTGTTTTCCCCACAGCAACTCATTCAAGAGTGAATATTCCAAAAGGCAACTTTCAAGCCACCAGTCTCTAAAATACCTAAGAATGAGACTTGGTGACAGAATTTTTCTGTATTTCATTATACAACAGATACACAGAGCCCCCTTTGATTCAAGGAAAGAAAATACACCCCAGCTCTTAATAGGAAAAGGGTCAAACATTTTAAACTATGAGACTTACTTTGAGCTTTATGAGTCTGCACACATTAGGTAACCAACCTGAACCTCCGTCTTCTCTTCTAGGAAGTGCAGGTGAATAGATAAAATTATACCATGCCACCATGGCTCTAATGAGGACTAGATGAGATACTGAGAGTGAAGTGCCTATTACAGGACCTGGCATAGAGTAAACAATCAATAGCTATCATTTGTGATGGTAATGATTGTCTCAGCATAAAGGACATTTCAATTGGCTCATATTATCATATGAGCCGCTGACTTTACAGTATCTACTGTTAACTATTCAGACATAGTTATTTTCAAATACGTGTTTTCAGTAGACAAGAAAAGCCCGTGTCGAAGAGACTAAAGGTCTGTGGAGCTGTGGGTGGGCTACAAATTTCATTTTCTTTGGGGATGTAAGTATATACTTTGTATTCATCTTCTGGTTCTTTTTCATTAATATTAACATGGTTTGTAACATCTCAGCTGGTGGTTATTAAGGTATTGTTCACAGAGATGTGCTGCATAAATATGTCCCAAATTCCTAAACTAAGAAGAAAAGCAAATCAAAAAATACGAATTTCAAAAGATACCAACAAATCTGCCAAAAACCGTAGGAAAGGCACACGCGCACACACCTGCGTGCACACACACACATGCACGTTCACCCTTCATAGATTTAGGAGAATAATGCAATAAGAAATCACCTATAAGAGTCATTTAAAACATGCGTACATAATGGTACACTTCTGGGAGGCAGGTGTGCCCTTTTGTGAAACTACATTATGCCCAACCTTCTCCATTTTCTGCCTTCCATTTTCATCCTGAGAACATATTTTCCTCCTCTGGACATTAAATGATACTCTTAGAATCAGTTCCTTGAGTTATGCATGAAAGACCTTCTCTGCTCTTTGTAACCACAATTATGGATCTGGATACGGTAAAATGAAATTAACAACTGAACGTGTTTTAAAAAGAAGTGGGATAAAAATCAAAGACTTAGTTAAGTTTTTTTTTTTTTTGGCTATAAGTAGTGTAAGTGTATCCATCACCACAATCATATGGGTTGACTAGATCATGCCTCTGAGTTTCAGAGGTTGTGTGGACATCAAGCCAGCTTCTCAGTGAATTCAGTCAGAGACCTTGTCTCTTTCCTCCCTTTAGGTTGTCCTTATCCTAAGGCTATTTCTACTCCTAGCAATGGAATGCTGGCAGCAAATGAGACTATGTTCCGAGCCAGCAAAAGAGACTCTGCTTTTGCTACAGCATTAACAACCAGAGTTTTAATATTTACTCTTAATTGATCACATAGCTCACACATCAACCCCTAATAACAATAATGATGACTACATTTTAACGAGCACTTTCTATGTGTCAGGCATTGTTCTAAGCAGTTAACTAATAAGATTTAATTTATTTTCCTCCATAAGCATAGGAGGAGATGACCATAATTATTCCCATTTCATAAATAAGGAAAATGAAGCATAGGTTATTAACACCCTAGGCCACATCCATACATTCAGTCTGCCTTTTCCCTTAAGACAGTCAGGGACCCCATTCCAGAAGTGCATTGTCCACATGTAGCAGGAGCGTTTATGTGAATGAGAACACTGGCTTGTCAGGAGAACAAAGCCACTCTGCATAAAGAACCCTCACTTAGCAGATTCACCACGCTTGCTCTGAGCCTTGGCTTTGTAGCCTCCAAAGGGCTACCATGTGAAAGAGGAATGAGCCAGGCCAACATAGAAGGCTCACAGTGGTGACAGGCAGACTTCATGTCAGTATAAGGAAATCCTACTTTCTAAAAGCAGAATGATGGGAAACAGCCCTCCCAGAGGCCTTAAATGACTGATGAAGAATTTTGTGACTCATGAATTTTGAGATAGGGTTTACCCACTACAGGACTAAGATTCCTGTGTAGTTTATTTCCATCCTCTGACTCATTTGTTCTAAGTCATAGTGATCTGAATTATTTTACAAATTAAAACTATTTTAATAATGGTTTTTATGTAGTTATAATAGCTAATAGAGCTATTTCTAGTTATAAAATTGTTTTACTTTTTAAAAAATGGAGTACTGGCACATGATAAAACATGGATAAATGTTGCAATAACTATGCTAAGTAAAAGTGAGCATTCCAAAAAAGGTATCCATACCATGTGATTCCATGTATACAAAATTCTAAAAAATGAACATCATAAAAGTTTATAAACAAATTAGCTGCTGCAGGTAGATGAAGAGGAAGTGGGTAGGCATGGAGGAACCAAAGGTAAGGAATCCTGAAGGGAGATAATGGAACTTCTGGGCTGTTGGAAGTGTTTATTATACGGATTACAGTGAATGCTTCACAGGCCCATCATATTGTATGTTTTAAGTATGTGCACTTTGTTACATTCCAATTAATCCTTAATAAAACTGTCAAAGGAAAGTTGTATTCTTAAAGTTATACTTATCAAGCATCCATATAGAGATATGGATAGATATTTAGCTATGGGAATCTAGAATGGACAGAAGAGAGTGAAAATAAAGATTATTTTGGCAGTGTTCTCTTGTTGGGGAATACCAGAGCCGGAGACTGGATGAGACCGCTGTGGGGTGCTAACGTAGAAAGACATGTAGGGACTGAACCCCAGAGCACCCTAAAGTTAGAAAGAAGAAGACTTCGGAGGTAAAAGTCAGCTGTGCACGAGGCAATGAATACAGGGTAGGGTAGTGTACAGAGATTAAGTGAAAAGACTCTATTTCAAGAAGGGAATCATCAACTCTGTGAGAAAATGCCAAAGTTCTAGTAAAATGAGCACTGAAAACCCACCACAGATACAGCTGCATGGGGTTTGTATTCCAGCTTAACAAACATGATTTCCCTGGAGGGATGGTTACAAGCTCCTTGTTCCAGTGAGTTAAAAGAGAATGGAAAGCCACAAGGAAGGGGAGCCAGACTGAACAGAAATTTCCAAGTTTTACTGTGAAGAAGAGCAAAGAAAAGAAACACGTTGGAACAGAACAAGTTATTGTTTTACATGGGTTGTTTTAATTTGCTTAAGGTGAGAGATATTTCAGCCGGTTTATAAGCTGGTTTATATGAATTAAGGTGAAGGTTCATTCATAAATTTAGTAGAGAATTTATTTTTAGTTTCTGG